>NPFG01000383.1:0-38307 GCA_002288965.1 Xylaria sp. MSU_SB201401
AAAAAAGGTACTTATAAATTCTACTTTGTAATTAAAAACTAAAGCGTTTTTAAGTTTAGGCTAAAAACTATATTAGGCGCAGCTAAAGTACTTATAATATATTAGCAGGCCTTTTATAATATACCTTTTTTTAATAACTATAATTATAATTATATTAATAAATTGTTTAGCAATAAGATAGGCAAGGTTTAACTTTAGCGTTAGTTATAGTAAAAATAAGGTAAAATACGAGTAGAGAGAGAAAAATAAAGGGTAGATAATAAGTAGTAATAATAGTTATAGCTAAAACCCAACTTAAAAATTAGGCGGCAGCTAAAAAAAAAGAAAAAAAAAAGAGAAAGAAAATAAATAGGGAGCGCCAGAATATAATATAGGGACTCTAGCGTAAAAGTAGTATAGAACGGCATAATTGCACAGGGTAAATATAGGCAATAATTAACCTAAGTACCTAGGTACTAAGTTAATTACAATAAGTAAAGTACTTAGGTATAATATTTATAAACCAGCTTAATACTAATAATATATATTAAAACTATAGTTAAATTACCTTTCTAATCTATATACTTTATTACTTTATTATATTATTAAAAGATAGGTTAAAAATAACCTATTTAAAAAAGGGGGATAGTTGTTATATTTAATATATTAGGACTATAAGAGTATAGCTAACCTATTTACTTAAGCTATACTTATCCTGTATATATTTTAGAAGGGATTCTTTCCTTTTTTAAGCTTTAGTCTTATATAATATTTACTATTGACTTATAAAATATATAAAGCTATTTATATATATTGTACCTGATTTAACCTGCCTACTTATTTATGACAATTTTTATGATATCTTTATACGTATATTAATAACTATGCCTTAAAGTTTATAGCAATTATTAATAATTAGTAATACAATATATTTTAAAGTTTTAAGCCTTAATAAACTAATCTCTTATATATTATTTTAAAAGCTTAAAAAAGGCTTAAACCTTTAAACTATAAAAATAGCTAAATTAAAATAAAAAAAATAATAAGTTAAAGGCTTATAGCTAATATATAGCTTTATAAGTATAAACAAGTTAATCTAAACCCGGACCAGACCTTTATTAACCTTTAAGCAGTCTTAATAAGTAAAAGTATTAAGATACTAGTTAAAAAGTAGGGTACTATAAAGACTATACTAGATTCTAATAAAAAGCAACCGATTTAAGTTTTAAAAGTAATAAAGAAATATAAGATTACATTATAGTCAAAATACCGTTGTAAGCAATAAATTTAGTCTATTATTCGTTAAGATATTATCTACCGAAGGTGGGTGTGATAGTTGGCGATAGCTTCAATAACTAGTGGCTTTTTAGAGGGCTGGCGCGTTAGTGGGTGGGTGGACTTAGTCCTCGGTAGGTGCCATACGTTACGTCGGAAACTAGGTTAAAACTCACGACAGTACTATTGATAGAAAGGGATGACTAGTGGCTACGACTACCCTTCAAGGCTGGCCGCGACCTTTAGCGAGTGCTGTCTTGTGTTGGCGCTGACATCTCTATTCAAGCCGGGTTGACCATGATGAGCCGAGTTCAATGAGTGAGCAAGTGTAGCGGGCTGTTGGAAAAGTGTAATCAGCAAGTGGTCCATCGTTAAAACCATAGCTGCCATGATCCGCTTCTAGGTTCAAATGAATACTGGCTTGAGGCGCTATAAGTGTTTTCGAGCGAACCGCATCACCGAGACCTAAATGAAAAGGCCACACTTACCGCGTCAACCATGGCCTTGGAGGGGAACCACCGGCCATAGAGAATTTTGAAGAGATCAAGTCTCTTAGTTTTCTGGTGGCCGGCCGGATTAAGCGTCGATCAAGGTCGATCGGCAAATCATACGAGGTTCCTGTTGGTTAGTGCCAATCCCTCGGTGACTTTGAACTCGGTCGGAAACTATTGCAACTTGAGCGCAAGATCATTGATCTAGCTGCCTGGGTTCATTTGAGGGCATATCCTGAAGAGACCCACGGAAAAAGGAGATTGGATGCATTCTACGTTTTGCACACAACGTCAAATGCAGTGCTTAAACCGGTGCCTGATCTTGTAGGCAGTTTCCGTTTACATTAGGCAGCTTCGAAAGCATACGCAACTGTCCATCTTCACAAATTCTGCTGCCTAGTTAGACATGTATAAGTTGGGAATATTCTACCCTTTGACAAATGAATGTATTTCAGTTGACTATACCACTTTTAACAGAACACCAGAGCGTCAACATCATTGTTTAAACAAAATTCCACCATGCCTGTCGCGAATCATTCCGTTATCCCCATCAGTAAAGATGATATTCCCGCCATTGGCGCTTTCCTCCAAGCCTCTAAGCTTCAATTGACGATCAATCGACTTCTAGTCAAGGACTGGCCCAATCCTCCCCTACAGAAGGCACACTATACTCGTGCGATCGAAAATGCGGTGTCCAACCCGCAAATAACCTCACTGAAGGTGATCAACAATACCACTGGGGAGGCCGTGGCTCATCTATTCTACCAGAAAAAGTCATCTGCTCGGGGAAGCAAAGATGAGCCCGCTCAGGGTAATAAGAAAGAACAGATGGAAATGGTGGTCCCGGCTGGCTTCACTCCTGCCGTATACTGGGCAGTGATGGAAGCAACCAACAAGCTTGAGCCAAAATTGGATACAGATGAGTACATCGGTAAGGCCCCTACAAGCGAAGCAATAATAAATTCATCGATTAACAATTATCATGATTTTCTCCCAACAGAGTTGACTCACTTGTATGTGGAACCATCTAGCCGAGGCCAAGGAATCGGCTCGTGGTTACTACAAATTGTCCAAGAAGCTGCTGCAGCCGCAAACATGCCCCTCAGTCTATGCTCTGAGCCAAACTATCATGGTTTCTTTGTCAAACGTGGCTTCAAAGATCAGGAGCACGCGGATATCGACCTTATGCAATGGGCTGCGCCATATACTGGATACGGGGTGTTTAGGCTCACTAGAATGGTGTCCGAATAGGAGAGTTTGTTTTGAACAATTTTCCGACCAGCTCTAAGTTCTCTTCTTAGCAAATTATGGTATATCCATAGTAAGGGGGATAGAATAAGTTGCTCAGGGGCATTCATAGTAAGGCTCACCTCGTATATCTGAAACCGCATCTACTATGTTCATGCTACTCGATGTGACGACCTGAAGTAACAACTGCAACCCCATGTCAGTGATTTGCTAGAAGAGTGTGATGTGTCGGTAAGGCAATTGACCCATCACTAGAAGGGTTACAATCCTGAAACTTGTCATCAAGCAGTTGAAACCGTTATACAGTCGCACAAGTATTCAAGTATTGTCCATGTCAAGCTCATTGAGCCCTATCAATTATCGCATGAATGTGGCCTCAGTGTAGGAGCCTGCCAAGTACCACGACTATACGTTGGTATGTCCCAAAACTATAGAAGTATTAGCGGTGCAGATGCCGGTAAAGGTACGTTGCGGTTCATTTCCGGTGTCGCGGATTCATTCACATTAACCGAACGCAACCAACGTGCTAAGAGGATTCTATTACGACTCGTTTGGTATTAGGATGGAAACAATATTCTACCATTACAGGTTTCCGTTTCCCAGGTTCACGGTTCAGCTGCACAGGATACCCCTTGGAGTTTGTATAACTTATGGTACGATATAGTGGCTATATATTCGTCTTGTTCTCTTACCAAGAGAACTGATACGCTGATCGCGATCTCTGAGATCGCAAGAGAGCTAAGAAATGGACTGAATGTAGCAGATGTAGACTACATATCGAGTGTATGGCGTCAAAATCTACTCTATATACTACTGTGGCAAACGCCCGTGATCACCACACCACATCGCCGCGCCCTGAGACCTCGCAATGCTAATGATGAAGGGCTCCAGGCCCCAACATGGTCATGGGCCTCTTTGGACTGTGAGGTCTCTATAACCGCTATCTCTTTCATGATCTTCATGATATACTAGCAGCCGCTACAGAGGTCAACGTGATGTCGAAGGTAGATCCCTACGGCGAAGTTAACCCCGGTGCCAGAATAAGAATTAGAGGAACTGTGTACAAAATTTGAGCTTCGATACTCACGCATAGGCGCCCGTATATGGCCGGAACTCATGATTGGCAGACACATCGACGGTCATCGGATTTCTACAAAAGCCTGAAGGACATTCGCTGTTCTACCTGATGAACCACCGTCGTTAGCCGAAAATACAAAAAGCGCCGGCGATCGTGACGTTTATATGCTGCCAGTTATAAAGTCTAGCAAGGACGACATCGTTACAAGGAGCCAGACTTCGCGGAATAAGCACTGGCTTGTAGCCCTCCTCGTACCTATTGATATCGACGACACATAGAAACGTTTTGAGATTGTTGAGCTTGGGGTTTGGGGGGGTCCAATGAGCAGAAGGGTTTGCGAACCAGAACTCAAGGTCGTGTCGATATTTTAAAGCGTTTTGTTATCAATAGCATGTCTGATACGATCCCATAGGAGGTCCAGAAGGATAGTCTTGGCTTGCCACCTGGTCGCCAGACTGGATAGGTGCCCGCGTAGCCTATGCAGTCAACCTTCGCCGCGTATTAGATGGCTTCACGATGTTCCGACTAGGTGTCCAATGGGGCAACGTTGTCTGCGCGCCTGAGGGTTCCGAACTTGAGGCCGTGTTTAAGAGCCATTGAACTCTCGGTTGTAGTTTCGCAATAGTTTCCATAGGTCCTGTTCTATACATAGGCACTAAAAATGCGACTAACAAGCGCTTGGGGATTCAACGCCACCAATCAGAACGAACAGAATGCGCTGTTGGGCGGCATAGTCAGAGTTGTAGCGATCACACATATTTGTTCTTCATTATCTATACCATTTTCCTGAGGGTGATGGAATTTGGCAATTGGGCAAATACTCTATAATTGAGCCTCATCAGAATTAGTAACCAGAAACCCGATGTCAAGAATTGTCACCTTCTATAACATAAGAAATTTGTGTTCTCAAAATGCCTCTTGAAGAGAAAGGAGTAGATCAAGAAATGGACTGGGAAGTATCAAGTCGGGTAAGCAATCTAATAATGCCGTGGACACTCTCCCCAAGATCAAATACCCTACCTGAGCACGGACATAAAGACATAACAAGAACTACAAGTAGGTGTGTGAGGTTCAGAGCCTGCTCTGGAAAAGTATCACTATTGCTGGTACTAGCTACCTAGATCTTAGTTGTGCTGGGCTGCATGCTCCCCACCCCCGCCGTGAAGTGAAGCGAAGCGGTGGCTGGGTAGGTAGGGATAAGGAGGTTCTTGCTTCTTCTCCCTAAAACTTTGAGTATTGATAACCGCACCAGATATCAGTATATATATATATATATATGTAGTCAAGGTAGTATAATGACGAGGGAAAATACTACGTAAGGGAAAACAAAAAAGAATGCCTTTAGCCCCTCGCGATGTCAGTGTTGTGATAATCTCATATTCGAGCGGAGCAAATGCAAGGATCAACAATGCTATATTCTTTTCACGCAGTCATCCAATGCCCACAGCTCCGGCGCCGCCTCGTACTATCTTACATGCAGTTGTGTAGATAGACAATGAAACACTCTGAAACAATACTCGAAATTAAGAGGCCATGCCCACCCAATCAAGAGCCTTTTTCTTGGATTGTCATTCAGATCAATCAGCCCTGGGATGTTTTTAGATTTGCTCTCAGCCGACTGTTGTGCAAAACGGGTGACAATTTGTACAACCGTACATAGGTAGTGATACTCAGTGATATCAATCGGCATCCTTTGACTTGAGTATATCTGCTGCATGGGCTCTAATCACAAATCAAACCTTCATGCATTCTACAATAAGGTTCCCAAATAGATGAAATAGTATACACAGTAGGATTGAGAGAATGCGGAGATTCACATTAGTGTGATCAACTTGGCCCACGATGGAGGTCTGGTTCCTGTAGTCTTTTCAATGGGGACAGCTCGAGTCGGTCATTGGTTGGGATATTAAGGGCCGGGTCAATGCAAACACGGCGGCTGGCCATTGCAGTAGTTGTAACACAGCTCACAACAGCGGGCTGAGCTGAATGAAAGATCAGGATGTTTGTGAGTTGGGCGAGCAAGGCGGCTGTTACAGCGAATTAGAATGGGACAGCAGAGTCCCACTTAAGACGTTCTGACAAAATGGCCGGCAGGTATTGACCTGAGATCTGAATAGTATAATCAGAATGAGATTCCCCATTGTACACTGAGCTCGTAGACCATTAGCAGCTGAACACTCTTTGCTTTGTACGTATATGGGACTGGACATGCGTTTTCTTCACAACATCTGCTTGACCTTTCTTCTAAGCCTCCCTTAATTTCTGGCCCTTCACTTCTCAAGATAATTCTAATTCATATTGGCAGATAAACACACTGACAAATACTCTCCGCTGATATCAGTGTCATCTTCATAATATCCCTTTCCCTGAATCCTTGGAGACTGCTCCCTGGTGATTGTTTTCTTTCTTTGCTACATCCCTCAAATCACCGAGTGCCGTTTAGAGTCATCCAGTATGGCCCTTGCAGCGTTGCCCACCGAGCTTTTGGACGGTGTTCTGGGACTTCTTGTCCCATACAATTGGAATGTCCCACACCAGTTGGCTCCGTACCAAGACCACTGTATATGTCCCCCGAAATGTCTTGCAGTAAGATTGGTTTGCAGTAAGTTCATACTTTCCAGCTGTTTTTATAGGAAATTTCCTCTAATTGATTGTGTTCAAGAACGCTTTGACTCCATTGTCTCGTATCATGCACTTCGAAAGTTGCGACTGGACAACAATTTCGACAATTCACATATCCTGAATAGCTCAACAATTCAATGGCTCTTGGCAACGAAATTCGAGACTAGCCGCCATATTCAGAATGAGATTTCGGCAACTATCTGGAACTCCATATCGCCAATCGCTCTCTGGAGAACGCTCAAGTTCGAGTTTCCTGATGAGAAAGGATATCTGAATGCCGCCTGCGGTGTGCTGCTTGCGAGTCAGGGACGACAATGGGCATGGGAACAGCTCAAAACAGTATCAAATTATCGAGGTTGTCTGCTCTTTTCTGACCAAAGTTGTTCGGATCATGAAGGAAATCAAGGGCCGTCCACCCAACATCAATGGGCATTACAGGCTATGGCGTATTTCCGCAGCCTCCACGTGGCGGCGTATTACGGCGATGGCTCTGTCGTGCAAACATTGCTGGAGAACGACTTCGATCCGAATTTATCAAATGATTATTTCGGCTCTGCCTTGTATGCTGCTGCTTACAGCGGCCACGTGGACGTTATGCGTCTCTTGATCCGCTCCGGAGCTGATGTTGATGTTCAAGGGTTTCTCGGTACCCCGTTCGTGGCTGCAGCACATCAAGGACACGCTGAAATTATGCAGCTACTACTGGATAGACAAACCAGTCTCTATCCTAGTGATATTATTCAAAAATGCCTGCTGGATGCGTCTTTGCAGGGGCACGTACAAGTAGTGCGGCTGCTGTTAGAGCAACATAACGTCGACGTAAACACAAAGACTAGCTGGAAAGAGACCCCGCTGTTACTCGCAACGGCAAACAGAAGAACGGAGGTTGCCAAGTTGCTTCTGTCACGGCCTGACGTACAGCCAAACCTGCAGGATGGATATGGCTATACAGCTTTGCACTGGGCATCATTGCATGGGTTAACTGACTTGGCACAATTCCTTCTGTCGCGGAACGATATCGACCCAAACCTATCCATCAGATTTAGTTATACGCCTCTGTCGGAAGCTGTCTATAGAGGGCATGGTGAGATTGTACGCTTGCTTGTAGAGCGGGATGACGTACGACCCCGATTGCGGGGCCGCTATTGCCCCGTGCGTGAGGCAGTCAGACACGGACACGCGGCAATTCTCGAAAATTTGTTAGATCGATATTCTGTCGATCTGAAATGCCGCGGATTCGGAGAGCAGTTGTTTAAGCGCGCCGTACTTCAAGGGCATGGCGACATTGTCAGCCTCCTGTTGGAAAGAGATGACTTGAACCAATACCTCTCAGGCACCAATGTTGCTGCATTGCTATGTGCAGCGATAAGACGCGGTCACGAAAGCGTTGTAAGGCTTCTGATGGCACAGAAGCAAGTGAATCCGAATAACGTGTGTCCTTGTCACCTACATCGGACACCCTTAGGAGTTGCTATCTATCATGGCAGCGAAAGTGTCGTTCAGTCGTTCCTGGAACGCAAGGATGTCCATGTAAACACGTTGAAAGGACAATTAACACCTCTCTGTATCGCTGCAAAGTTGGGGAAAACGGAGATGGTACGACTACTGTTAAAAAGGCCCGACCTTGACCTCAATATGACAGATCAGTACGGCAAAACACCATTATTGCATGCCACATGCCGGGGTAACGAGTCGACTGTAAGCCTTCTTCTAAAGCATTCTCGCAGCGACCATAATTCTGTGGATGTCAATAAACGGTCCACGAGTCTGACAACGGCGTCCGTGGACGACCCTATCGTCCAGTTACGTATGGATCACCCAATGACGTGTCCCAACTTCGGCGATCTAGAAGGCTGGACACCATTACTCGCCGCCGTAGTGATTGAAAGCAACACTATCGTGGAGCTGTTGATGAAACGGATGGACACCGATCCGAACTCCGCCAACAGCGACGGCTGGACAGCACTGCTCATAGCTGCAAATAATGGGAATGAAGCAATCGTAAGGCGCCTACTACGACACCCGGAGATTCGACCTGACTTGGCACTTCACGATGGCTCGACGCCATTGATGCTAGCTCAGCAGCGGGGACATGACGGAGTAGTTCGCTTGTTGATGGAAGACCAGCGGCAGGGGTAGCAGGCCTGGTGTCGGTACAGGTCCTATGGAAGCCTTCTACCTCTCTATTGCTCATGATCAGAGGAGGATGTCTTACCTTGTTCGGTTAGCATGTGCATAGATATACGCCTGGGTATGGGTATCTTGGCGTGTTTTCTTGTTCTTGTGCTAGTGGTTCTTCCAGAGTAAGTAAGTGTGTAGTCTCATCAGGAGGAGAGAACTGGGTACCATAGGATCATAATAATACCAAGATTGTTGTTCGCAGTCGACTGGGCATGATTGTGAAGTCGGGTTGGATTTAGTACTTGGAGACGAGACGTGTTGAGAGCCTAACATGGAATTGAATCTATGTTTGATCAGAGAATAGTCAATGCTGGAGAATAATTCGGGTAGATCCCTTCGTGCCGTGTGTTGAAGATATAATAGCGAAGCAGGAGAGATCCAAGCAACCTCTTCGACAAGGATGAGGCGACATCTGCCGTTAATTTGCACCGTTACCACGCACAAGGTTGGCTGTGTGTCTAATACTGGAAGGAAATTTTTGCTTAGATATTCTGACACACGACAAAGGGGGGAATTGAGACTCGAGAAAGAAGAAGAGAGATTAAATGATTTCCACTCTTATCGAAAACCTTCCCCTAGAATCTTTGAAACCGCATGGTGAGCGTGCCGCAGAGCAAGGGTCGTCAGAAGTGCGGCCTGAGTTGAAACGTTATCCCAAAGCATGACTACCACTTAAGCCATTCGTCAAAATTACATCAGCAATTGTTGGTCAACTTTCAAAGAAGCACGTCGTTACTGCAACTCGCTTTGGCCCCGTCGCCGCCATATTTTCCTTACTTTGTTTGCTTTGTGAACATACATCCTTGAGGTTAAAGCGCTCCGCCATTCTTAGTGCCTCACTTAACAACGGTTTCCGTTAAAATAGGGTGGCCTATTCTCAAAAGTGACACAAAGCCCAGCCAGGCCGAATCCAATGCAAGCCATTCGTTATGACGGAACAGAATCTCCCGCATTTCAATCGACTCCCTACAGAGCTTCGCAAGCTTATCTAGGCGGAGTATGCTCTGCCTCGCAGCCCAATGCTCCATGACATTTCCTTTCATCCTTTTCACTGCCACACCAAAATCAGTCGAGAATTCTCGTCACCTCTGTCCACGAAAAGTTTCCTTTCGCTGAGAAGATATCTACTACAAGGATTCTCATGCAAGTCAACCGGAAGTGTCGAGAAGAAGTCCTCGCTGGCCGCCAAATGCAGCGAGTCGGCAACGGCGAGAAGTATTCAGTGAGGGTCGCTTATGAGAATACTGAAAGGAATATTCCGTCCAGAGCACTCGCTCGTATCGAATTGCATGGGTTCTTCTTTGTTAACTGGGACACTGACACTTTTGACGATATGCACACCTTTATGCATCACGTCCTAGACAGCAGCTACCTCCATCGCATGCAGCGGACTGTTTTCGCTTTCCATGCGCCATACAATATGCACTCCCTCTTACGTGACCAAGGTTACAGGAGACGATCCTACATGCCCTACTTCGAAGATGCCACCGATACGTCACTACCCATCACTTTCGAGGTGCATTCGTGACAACTTAACTTCATTGACCAGCATACTCGTGCTTATCGACTATGAAGAGTTCAAATTGATTTACGACGATTGGACGTGGTACGGCTCACATATACAAAGCAATATGTATAATCAATTAATCGAGCACCTGAGACTCGACTCGCCTGAAGATATGACTCTCGACGCGACAATGCTTATAAAAGGACCGTCCGCTCCGGGGGCGAACTGTTCCTCGGAAGAATACTGCTCTAGGCTCCCCGTTGATGAATTCGGATTCCGTTCCGTAGCACCCTGTCTTGCCTAGCATGCTAGACAGCGGATACGAGGGCCTCAGTGTGATCCTGTCCGGTGCGTCACAATTTATTTTCAGCAATGGCTAGGATTTCATATTCGTGACGGAACAAGATACGCCTTAGAGTTCTTTGGGCGGCCGATTGATGTTCAAGTCACTATTTCCGGAAGGCCGACTTGAATCAGTCAATAACCGGATTCTTATTGCGATTTCACACGGTTGACATTGAATACAAGATAGTCTATCGGAAGCTATCGACACGAAGGCTACAATCTGCAACGTAAAACGAAAAACACGGATTAGGAGGGTAACAAGAACAAGTGTCTTGCGGGCTGGTATCGCTAACGGAACAAAAACTTGAGAAGGGCTTTGGATCGATTTCATTTTAATGGCAACGCCGTACGATAGCCGAGATCCAAGAAGCTCTTCTCTTTAGATGGCTTTCAATTCAGATGCTAAAGAACCAATAACCCTCTTGCTCTGTGATTCTTGTGGCACTGTCCAATACCAAAACTCGAGTTTGCCCATTGATTCCCGCGTGCGAGAGTTGTGGCATGCAATATAGGCTCTCGTCAAAATACCTAATCGCCAGAATAGTCACGAAATTCTCCGAGTTGCGATAACATAAACAGAGTGTAGTAATATTCTCTGTATGTACGTTTAGTTATGATCGCGTAATTCTTTCTAAGCTTATTCGCTATCAAGTTACGTATATGATTATTCTTTCGGCTGAGCTCGTGAAGATACGTCGCAAATTGGCTTGAGTGACCCCGACAAGACCGAAGCCTATAGCAATATGGATTATGCTATTCCATGTGCAGTATCGTCAGCCTACCATTGTGTTCCACGTCAACTCTAGTGATTTCACACTGGAACCACTGCTCAGCAGGTGTCCTTATCAGCATTAGCTATAGCAAACCCCTCTAACTGAGGGAAGCTTGGCAATAGCTGCACTACGGCACTTTCCACTAGCGGATCCTAGGGGGAAGACATGGGTTGACTAGGGTCTCGACCATGGCCTCGGGATACCGTATCCAATACGCTCGGAAGGGGTTAGCACCCGGACATATCGACGAGCCAAGTGTACGATCTACTTCTTAGCATACTGTAGTGGCAAATTGAGATTATAGTTATAACCATTCCCCGTTAAAACCGTTGGCACATTATACGAAGCACTAATTACACATTAGCAATGCAGCTCGACTTGGGTTAGTGATGAAGCGTCTATGGAACTACCATGAGTGCCGTGCCCCAGTTGCCGATCCTGGGGTAGCGAGGTCCAATCGGCGCTCAGCAGATTTTGCTTTACCGCTCGGACGGTCGGACGATCAACATAATTATTAGAGATATGCGTCGGAGTGGGTTTGGTTAACAGCGAATGGACGAGAGAAACAGCAACTTTTGGTCAATGCGAGGATATCCGGTCCAATAACCCTAAGAGATATACCCGTTGAGCCGGCACCAATACGGCTCGCGTCTTTCTGAGAGCATGAGATCGCGACCGAGAGCAATTCCAGCGGCTCATGTTCATGTGAACTGATGTTACAGAACCCACACACGCAGGACACAAATTACGGGCATGGAAAGCGATGTCCACTCATCTGAGTCGTCGTTGCAGCGTAGGGTTGCTTACCACCAATGCAAGACCCCTGAAGGAGCGGAGCGAATACTGCGATATACAGCACACTAAACCAAAAGCTCGCGGCCTCGGTGGAGCGCCGAGGGCCGAATAAAATTGGGCATTATAGACTACATAGAGAGCGGGAGGGAATGGGAATTTGACTCTGTCTTCTTTCACCTCGCAACAAGCTTTTTAACCATGCTCGAAATTGCAGGTGTACAGCTTACAACGTCAGTAGCCGGCGCTCTGGCCGCTGCTTTGAGTGTGAGTACTCATTAACATAGATGAATAGGGCGCTCCAGGCGAACATACGAGTACTAACTTGCCTTCAATAGGTTGTTGTCTATTATGTAGCGCAAGTCGTCTACCTTCTTCTCTTCCATCCTCTCGCTAAATATCCGGGGCCAAAGATCGCTGCGATATCAGATGTGAGCTACAATTATATTCAATGTTCAGGAACAAAAAGCTAATAGTTGAGTAGCTCTGGTGGGTGTGGCAATTGAGCACTGGACGCCTACCCTGGACTGTGAAAGATCTACACAAGAAACACGGTTAGTCTAATGATCGTATCACAGAAATCTTATGTATCGTTCAGCTGATGCCCAATGAAGGCGATGTGGTCCGAATTGGGTCAAATGAGCTGTCCTTCGCTACTCCAGAGGCTTTCCAAGATATACACGGCCATGTCTCGCATGGCAAGCCAAGGTTCTTGAAAACGGAGTTCTACGACAACGACGACCCCACGCCACGCATCACTGGCGCAAGGGACCCTGAGGTCCACGCACGGCAGCGCAAGTCACTCTCACACGCCTTCAGCGCAAAGTCCCTGCGCGAGCAAGAGGAGATCGTACAAAAGTACGTAGACACGTTCACGCGGCAATTAAGCAATTTTGGGGGAAATGGCCAAAAGCCGCTCAATGTGGCTGAAGCTTTCAACTGGTTGACCTTTGATGTGATCGGTTAGTGCTACTTCATCCGTACCTGCCTATCTGTGTCGCTCGCTAACTCCCGTGTCTAGGAGATCTCTCATTCGGGGAGCCCTTCGGAGGCGTTGAGAAAGGTGAGACACACATCTGGATCAAGATCATTCTCGACTCAGTGTTGAACGCACAAACGACTTTTCTGCGCAAGAAGTCGGCTGCCTTGAATCTCATCATGCCTCTCCTCCTACCGAAAGGGGCGAATGAAAAGCTTAAGACCCACCGAACTTTTAGCAGGGAATTGTCACGGAAGCGTATCTCACTCGGCGATACCGGTCGTGCGGATTTCTTCTCTCACATGCTGAAGAAGGCGACAATGAGCGAGGCGGAGATGATGAGCCAGACGGCAACGCTAGTTATTGCTGGGTCGGAGACGACAGCCACCTCGCTAGCTGGTACGACGTTTTTCCTCCTTAAGAACCTCGACTGCATGGCGAGGCTTCAAAGTGAGGTCCGCGGCGCCTTTACCTCGGTTGATGAGATCACGGGCGATTCAACTGCTGGTCTACCATATCTTCACGGTGTCATTGAGGAAAGCTTGCGGCTGTTTCCTCCTGTTCCGTTTTCACTACCGCGTCACTCTCCAGGTGCCATGGTCGACGGACACTACATTCCCAAGGGCACAGTAGTCTCGGTATCGTCATTGAGCATGCCCTCCGATGAGAGATACTGGTACGATAGCGACGCCTTCCGTCCGGAACGCTGGATCGGCGAGGGCTTCAATGACCAAAAGAAGGCGAGCCAGCCCTTCTCCGCTGGCGCGCGCGCTTGTCTGGGAATCAATCTCGCATATCTAGAGATGAGACTGACTTTGGCGAAAATGGTTTGGTTGTATGACTGGGAGCTTGCGGTCCCTCGGGAGGAATGGGTGCGTGATTGTAAAATGAGAATTCTATGGAAGAAGGCCGATTTGTGGGTAAAGTATCATCCTCGATTCACTGCCTGAGAAATAGGAATCTGAGGCCAGTCAGGTAACCCGCTCAGAGTCGGTGCGTAGGTGTTCTCAATTAACCGGAGCTCTTCTCATGCAATTGCCACTCATCATCGGTCGTGTCGCGGGGGCAATAAGCGGTTGATCTCTTAATTTTCTGTAGAAATACGCGACACCTATGAGAGAAACCAGTCACTAATTATCATATCAGTACCTATGTCTTTGTCGCGATAGTAGCCTATTCTACTCAGTTCTATTGGAACCACAATCTATTACTAAATCGGAATATTAACCATCCTCGCTATTAGTACTGGCATGGTAGATGGGCCGAATAGTATAAGTCATTTTAATCCTTCTAGTAGTGCCTGGTTGGTTGCGAGAAACTGTTCGTCACAGTTTATTTCTATCAGCTGATTAACGCGTTTTCTCAAACTCCCGGATTACGTCAGAGTTACTTCCTATCAAATCTAGGTACTCTTCACATCAGTACAATGGAATCAAAAGTATCAGACCGAGATCGGTTGCATTTGACGCGATGCTCTACTGATACAGTAGCACAGTGAGATCGGGAATGCAACGAGGGTAGCGCCGGCGTCGGCTCCCATGCCTCGAAATTACGCTTATTATTCAGCCTATATTTTGATCTATCATGAAAGAAGAAAAAATAACGGTCGTCACTTAACTAGGATGCTAAGCTAATCGGACACCTTGACATGCATTTGCTGCATAACGGGCGAGTCGGACGAAAGCACGCGTCCACCGCGGCCCGGTCGCGGATGTCTCCTATACCCGCGCAATCTCGACGCCGCATACTGGGGTCTCTGCACTGGCTGCGCGATACCTCCCGCCGCGCATTTACCACCCTTAAAAGCTGCTTGGGCTGCGGCCTTCCAAATCTCTCCGGTATTCTGAATCATCGCCTCAGTCCAGTACAACCGGCAGTCGGCAAGCTCAGTGATGAACTGCGTGGGGACGCCGCTCTCAATCTCGCTGGGTAGCACCGCATCCCGGACGTTGACGACGGGTACTTGATATGGGCTGCGACTAGTGACATAAGTGTCGTCAAGGCGCTGCAACTCTTTAATAATGGCTGAATCCTGAGTGTACTCGCGTGCAGCATCAGCGAGGTTCCTCATCTGCCCGAACGGGTATACCTGCGACCCTTTTACACCGCCAACACCCTGTATCTGTCCCTCGCGCGGCCTACCGCCCATGGCAATGCTTTTGACGCCCGCACCGTGCTTCATGAATTGCGAGAAGATGGTGCACGTCGAGGCGCAGTACCCGTCATATAACAGCACGATGTTCTCCGGGCCGCCGAACGGCCGGGTGAAATTTGTGCGACGCCCGTAACCCGTGATGTCTGTGTCGAAAGCTTGGCGTGTAAGAACTGGGTTCGCGGGATCCCATTCCATATAGTTTGTGTAACTATCGCCCTCCACGGTAAACGGGCCGAACTTATCGGCATACGATGTGAAGGGACCGTTCGTATCGTTGAGATCGCTACGCCAGTTGTTTACCGTATTGCAGGGGTTGTCTAGCTCTTGGTAGTCCACCGATGGGGTATAATTGGCACAGAGAGGCGACAACACCTGCGATATGGCGTTGAAGCTAGATGATGCTCGCCACCTACTAGGACCGTCCTGGACGATGTCGGGGAATATCTGCCGGAAGGTGTCGTAACCTTGGAGAATTGTGCCACCGCCATTAGCCTGGAGGTCAATGATAAGCTTTGTCTTGCCCGCCTCGGCGGCTTCGGCAAAGAAGTCCTGAACAGCGGTTTGAAAGTCAAGAAAGTAGGAGTCAAAGGAGAGAAGGACAAGAACTGCGACATCTTCAAAACCAGGCTCGTCAATGAAGTAACCTGACACAATCTGATCGTAAGTGATGACAACTGGCTCTGGGTAGCCGTCAATCTGGTTTGTTTCCTCCTGGCGACCTATTAGCGAAGCCGCGGGCTGTGGGTAACTGTAGACGCTATTTCGTGAAGCTTTGTGCTGAGTTGATTTTGTGTCGCGACGAACGGAGCGGCGCGATGATCCGGTACTATATGCGCCCCGACAGAATTCCTTATGCATAGTTTCAGCGTCCTTGACGTTGTTCCAGTCATATGGGCCAAAGTGAAAACGGGCAATATTCGGTTTTTGAACAGTGGTTCCGTTTGCGAATGTCAAGCTTGTCACGTTCCCGGGGTAGAAGAACCTTTGACAGATTAGAATATGTGGTTCTTGTTGCTCAACACTTAGGGACCATCCTTGCTTAGGGATACAACATACCTCTCACGTCCACCGCCCTCGAAGTAACCACTAGACTTCAGCTCGGCTTTGTTAGCCTGACTGAAGAACATGGTGTTATATCCAGCATCAGGGTCTTGAGTGTTAGATGAATCCGCTACGCGTCCCTCAATGAATGTGGCAGCATCCATGCCGTTGATCTCTACGACATGCGATGACGCCTTGCTAGGTGATAGCACGTCCTCGAGCACCTTAATCACAGGCAATGAAGTGCCATCCTCACTGACCGACACTAGTGACCAGGGACGAACCCATTCAAATGGCACGGTCAAGAGATCGGGGTGATAGGCTAAGTGACCATTGTGCGGCTTTCCTGCGATGGCCCTGTATAAATCTTCCTGCCATTCTACCTCGCCGCTATACTTGCCCGCCTCCAGGTCTGAACGAATTGTTTCCAATTCGCCAAATATGTCGACTCGGGGATAAGGGTAATCGGAGGGCGGATCCTTCAGGTAAACTTGATCCGATTGCCATTCTAGGAAGGGCTTCAGTTCTTCCAACAATCGAACGGCGGGCTCCTTGTGGACAGGGACCGACTTTAAACATTCGTAAGCCAGGGACGCGCCCATCGTCGGCGTCACCCCCGGCGTAGCTGAGAGTTGTGAGAAGTACGTATCCCTAGCTATCACGCAGGGTTCCGTCGCTGTTGGTGTAGGCGGTACCGTAGTGGTGCCATTACTGGGATGTGTGCCGGTGCAAGATGTTGAGTTATTCCTGGAAACCGTAGCAGATGCTGGGGCAAAGCCCGACAGCAAAGTTGCTAGTACCACCGCATGAATGGCGTACGGCTTCATGGCGAAAATGAGCGGCTCTGAAAAGAGTGGCAGAGAGTTGGATGATCGAAGCCATCTTCATGATTGCAGTCTTTCGCACAGGGTCTTTAAATGCATCTATAAAAATAGTCGTCATGTCATGCACTGCTTATTGAAATCCTTCTGTGTGGAGCTTCCCCAGCGAGCTTCTGTATTGAGCTTCTAGTTTGATGAGCTAGAGACAGTGTATGAACGATAGTCTTACAGCCAGGATGTCCTGCACTTTATTATGGCTACTTGGCATTGGGAGCTACCCAATTGCAACCTCTCATAGTAGTGTCTCGTATCGGATTTCGAGATTGCAAGCGGTTAACTCTTCGTTCAGAATCCCTAACAACAACAGGTACGTTCCTTATTTAGCTCAAATACGAGGCCGGGGATCATTTGCCGTTAGCGTGCCGGGGAGGCTCCCAAGCCATGCCAGGGGAAGCAAGTGACAGCGCCGTTCCTGTCAGATAAAAGTGGCACGACACATGGTTTGTAAATTAGCGGCCGGTAGGACTAGATACTTTGATTACAAATGCATTGCCTGAAGGGATTTTAAGACCTGAATACTCGTCGTGATCACCTCACTATATGGTCGACATATGGAATAGAAAAATGGAAGTAGAAAAAGTGGCCTGATCCAGAGCGATACACGCGAAGGCCCAATTCCAAGCTTGTCGTCGATATGATACACCTACAGTCGTTACGTCTATGGAGGCTTTCTATAGATGTCACTCAAGTATAGCTAGTCGCGTAATGTTAAAAACCATTACAATGTGCCTTTACACTTTATAGTAAGGGCTGGAAATCAGAGCTTGGAATGGCTTCAGATTACAATAATCTACTATGGCTTGCCTAGGCCCTTGAAGGTCCATTGGCTCGCTTCTGGCCTCGCAGGCTAGCTTGAGTCTATATGCAAGTGTCCTCGGGGCCTGTAACCTCCGGAGTCTGCCAATATGTCTCACATAAGCAAGGGCTGAATAGCTTCGTTTTGATAGCCTCGAGGCATGCGCAATTTGGGCTACGCCAAAGCCAGCGTACAGGTGTTCAGCGCGTGTAACACACACAATAAAATGAATAAATCGGTCATGATGTTATGATATACTAATTTGTGTCATTGAGATCATGTTGTACCATGCTGAATATAGGTCGTGGCTATTGTCACTTCTCAAGTCACTCTAGTTTGGTATAATAACAACATACTCGCTTCGCTACTCATGGTCGATTAATCTTATTGCCTGGCTATGAATTGTCCGTGCGCTGTGCCATCAAATTCCACGACTCCTGGCTTTAAAATACTCGGTCCATTCCCACCTCATCCTACGTGTCAGCACTATCATCCAAGGTTGTGTTTTCTGTCTTGTCAGAGTGACCAGTATCGTCGTTTCTTTTTGAGTGTTGAATCGGAGGGCTTAACGACGCTTTTTGGGGTCAGATAATAAGATGCAGTCATAATCTTCTTCTTTTGTCGAAGGCGATACTAACAGCACTTCTTCAGACTAGTCTCGTGAAGACGCACAAAGCTCTTAGCGACACAGCGACACCGCGGAGGAATCGGGATTGCAGTGCGGCGTGTTATTCAATGGACTTTCGCCATGGTTTTGAATGACGATGACAACACACGGTTGCGGTATCTGTTAATAAGCTGGAGCAGTTTCTGGGCGCCTCCTTCTCCCTTTCCTGGCACCCAAACCGTTGCGAACAAAGCGTTGTTCGAGATGTCCTACAGGTCGCCTGGGCATAACCCACTTGCTAGCCGAGGTGATATGGTCCGCGGTGCATCTGCCTTTAGCCTTGACCAAGATTGTGCATACAAATTTTAATGTGCTTGTATGGAAGCCTCTAACACTGGAGCTTCTCGCATCCAAAATTAGAGTCTTTAGTCGAGTCGTAAACATTGCTACCTTGCGAATCAGGACTGCCGCCACCCCTGAGACCCCTACGACTATTATTAGCAACACCTACTAGAAGACTCAGATGTGACAGAAATTTCATGAGGGGATTACTGATTTAAAATCTTTGGGCAGGGGAGTTCAACTTAAGGCTGTTATCAGGATACAGGGTGAGAATTCGTCATCTGAAGACGCCCGACTCAAAAGCTCAGAAGCAGAGAGGTTGGAGCTGTTACCGCCGTCAGCTTCAGGCGGAGAACAAGTGACGTCGCTATCAGCATTGAATGTGACTGCGGCGGAGCTCGTCTAAGTATCATTTTCTATCTGCTTGTTGTCCAGCACCAGCTCTTTTGCCCGCTTTGTCTCATTCAGTAGGCGATCAGCAAGATGAAGCGGGAAATCAGGCTGCTCCACAAGCGAGTCTGGACAGTCGTAGAGCGCGTTATCAAGGTCAACCTCAGTGAACAGTTCCCTGTCGTCGCTTTCTTCGTCGACGCGAACTGTGCTATCGTCTTAACCATGGCCCTGAAGCTCGACTAGCTCCAGCAGATCAGTTACATCCAAATTGGCCTTTTCCTTTTCGTCACAGTTTTGGCACTGGTGATTGCGGAGTGTCAAGCCTAGCTTCGCATCTCTTAACACGAATGTGCTGGTGTCCGGATTCTAATTATACGAGCTTCGGGGTATACATAAGTACGGCGCACGGGCACAAATTAATTCTGCCCGCTCGGAAGGTGATGGCGCGTCTTGGTTTGCGCGGTATATCCGCATGTAGAATACGGAAGAAAGAAGCAGCTGCTGTTTACACAAACCCAGACGCAGAGGCTACGGGTGTCCGAATTCCTCCTTACAGCGGGCACGGAGTTCGGGCCTGCTAAGCATATCACGGAGACGACGACCGTGTGCGCCTTCTGCGTCGCCAGGATGACTCCGAAGATGATGATGATGAATATGACGACGATGAGGAGTCCGTCATCGATTCGTCACTAGGCTGTTTACTCTCCTGTGGCGACGGCGCTCTGGCCGCTCAATGTAATCAAAGGGCCGTTTTGTACGCGCTCACAAGCGTGTTGCTCCCATCCTTCTCTTCCTCTTAACTCAGCTTCTTCCATGGATGTATCAGACCAAGGAACAGCCGGTATCATCGGGTCCGAAATGCTGTCACTTACCCTACTACGGTCGACCAGAGCCTGCGCATCGGCTGGCCGCATGGTATCCCAGTACGTGAGCTCGCTTTGATAGCGAAAGCTCATTTATACTCTTCAACGCGGCGCCAAGCGGCGTGCAGCCTAGATAATACGGGGTCGGCGGCCTAGAAAAATGCGCCAACGCGTTTCAACGTCTTCGCATTAAAGTAGCGAGGGTCGTTCCCGATGTACACATAGAAGCCGCAGAATAGATATACCCTCACGCGATGTTTCGACTTATGTAGTTAACGACGAAGAGAGTCTCATTGCTAGGCTGGGCTTTGCAACTCTAACCCAAACTATTTATATTAGCTCAGTGCGCCTGCAAGTGTTTCTATTCCCTCTCTGGAGGTCTTATTGACAGTGGCGACCTAGTTGTCAAGGCCGTGAAAATGCAGAGGGACGTTGTTGTCTGGCTCTGAACGTGCGTCTTATACACGGATGTAATGGTCTCGCAGCGTCGTCCGAACGTTTTCTTGGACGGCATCCTCGGGGTCCACGATAGGCTCATCACCACCAACTCGAAGCAAGGGGGCTAGGGTTGAGCTCTTTAGTTCGTCTGGGTCAGCATCAACTGTGCATATATAGGCTACAAGTAGTCCGAGTTCTATGCCGTAGCCAAGGCGCGCAGCGACTGGTACGGTGCACGTCTCCGCCTGTTTATTAGATGCCATGATGGTCCGACGTGATACTTTTTTTCAGAGTCACAAGAATTACTGAGAAGGCAAAATGGGAAGCATGCCACCTTCTTGTCTTACTACTAGCAAATATAATAGTGTTACCTATCTAACTCAGATATGTTTGTGCGATTCGTCTTCGATCGACAGTAGAAACCCCCTTTGGACTATAGCAAAGATGTTATATACTGCAAATCTTTTGGAAAGGGACATGAGAATAACAAGGCTTTGATTCTTACTATTGAAAGCCCCGATGAAAGCCCATTCAAGGTACTACAAGACGACCATAAACTTCGGCTCTACTTCTGTATCAAAGGAACCACGCAAAGCACCCCAGTCCCGGCTCTCAACATATTCAATGGTTTGTCATTACTTCGGCAAGCGAATATCGCCGGCGATGCCTCCTTCCTCCTACAGCCATGCTCCCACTATAATGTTACAGCCGTCCAGAGGGCGAAAAGGCTGCTCAAAAAACTGTTTAAGGCGTTCAATGGTAAGTGCCGAGTCCAATACCAAACTATTGTTCTAATTGTTCTATACTATACATCTGGGTATCATGTGGTCTCTAAACGCCCAAATCGCAAGACTCGGGAAGCATTACTATGTTACCATATGCCCTCAATAATATACCACTGTAGCGGCCGCTCCCCAAGCCACGGAACCCGCAGATCGCAGCTCTCTTTTCCTACGTGTATATCGTGATTTTACTTTCCAACTATAATAATGCAACGTGCCCTTATCTAGAGGGCGTAGGCAAGAAGGCCAAGTGCTACAGCGGCGACGCTGTTTCCAGTGTGCTGGCTATGGGCAGTGGGGATAGCCGCAGCGGCTTCCGATGTTGAGCTGCTCGGAGCGGCCGACGCCGACGTCGAGCTAGGGCTGATAGTCCAAGTCGCACCCTCACCCTCGTGGTAGTTGACATCTTCGGTACCGCATTTGTATGTGGCCATGCAGTTATTTAGGTCGTCAGCGCCAGTGCTCGCGCGATAGCATTTAACATAGAGTTGGTTGCAAACAAACTATTGGGTGGCATGGTCAGCGGCTTATGCGAGTAGCGGCTCGGTTCGGCTGTTGATGAAGCCTAGAGTGATTGATGCATTGGGATAAATGGATAGACCTACCGAGGGGATTGTATGCCTGAATTTGTTCAAGTCAGGGTACGAGTTGCCCTCACACTCGCACGAGAAGTCTAGAGTTTCCTATACAACGAAACAAGGAATGATGTTAGTCGATTGCGTCTCAGGCTCTAGCACAGACACATATGTAGGAAAAGGAGCTGTATGTGGCTACAGAGAGAGACGGAAAGACTGACATGATCACAGGTATTGACAATGACTGTCTCACACAGGGTAGAGCAGCTTTCTTTCTCTATAATGCACCAATTCGCTACATATGCAGTCAGCATCGCCAGAGGTCATGTCACCGTGATGCTTGTCTGAGACACGAAATGGGCGGCAGACGGCATTGTTGGACGTACTTCGGTCGATGGGGTCTACTTCTGACGGATCAATCTTGAAGGTTGAATTGGAATTGGCTTGAGCGGAGACTAGTGAGACGGCTGAGAGCGCGAGGAGCGCGGCTCGATCGGCAATGAGCATGGCCGCGATGAGGTTGTTTGGGTGCGGATGACCTGAATTGGACGATAGGTCGTTCCTGTTACCGATTGGGAGTTAGGCTGAGGGTTGTGCCGAACGCAGACGATAAATAATAGCCGGTAAGTAAACGTGCGACGTTGTGCCGGGTCGGTCAAATATGATGTATCCTTCTAGTATGCTGTTTGGGATCTCACGAGAAATCAAAGGAAGAGGACGAGAATGGTGTGGCGGCGAGGTAGGCGGGCGAGGCTCAGAAGAAAGCAAGAAGCACCGGTAAAAAGATATAACTAGAAGAGCAAATACCGAGCAACAAGTAACCCTATACTATCTATCCATCAATCCTGCCTCGCCTGGCTGCAGCAGTACACCGCGCTAACCATAACCCATGTAGCTGTCTTCCTTGGTTACATGGACCTCTAAATGGAAAGGCCTTAGTTTTACGCAGGATCCATGAGACAAATGATGCCGAGTGGAACAATTGACGACGAAGCTCACGATACTAACGCAGTTCGCAAGCGTCGGACACGCGAGCAGGGGTAGCGCTGGCGGTCGCTAGTCCTAACTAGGTAGGTAGCTCTGATGAAGCGGCGCAGCGGTAGTGAGTCTCCAAGTTACTATGGCTGGCAAGTCGCTAGGTAAGTTTCTTCCATGATTTTTTTTTTTGATAGTTCTGCTGTGATAACCTGAGCAAGCCAAGTAGCAATTAGCATCATTAGTTCCTAACCTATTTTGCCCGACTCGCGAGATTTAGAGACCATTTGCGTCTAGGTACTCGACGCAACGAGATTAGAGTCTTTTATTATGCATCCTTCCTTATGGAGAACTATGCACTCGGCATGCAAGATCCCAGATTAACACATACAGAGGCTTACTCCCCAGACAATTGCTACTCAAAACCCTTGACTCAACCCAGCGCATCCTGTTCCCTCTTAGCGATGTGAAGTCTAGGAAGTTATTAAAACGCCTGATCCCCAACAGTGACTACTCCTTCGATCCCGAAATAGGGAAGTTCGAGCTGAGCATTCTATCCAACCCCAGAGAAGAGCGTATCAGGTACAAATAACTCGCAGACGGACTTGAGGAGCTACTTCAAGAGCCACAGTATCCTCAGCCACGGGCCTAGCCGGACAAACAGATGCAACGGCGAAGTGGCGCAAGATACAGTGAGTATCCTCAGCCGCATTTACTCATGATGCTGAAGCATGATCGTCCAACGGGATATTCCGGCACAGCGCTCATGCGGAGAGAGCCGTAATAAGCATAAGATGAAGTACAAAATATCCGCAATAGTGATGTTAGTAACACTGGTTGGTGTACGGTAGCATTTGCAATACTGCTAGGTATTCTCTCTTTGATATTGAGCTACGTTTAGACCTGGATCGCCTATCAGGCATGGAAACACCCCGTGCAGTATTCATCTATCGACATATTTATTGTTAAAGACGCATTTCGTCCCAACCATCCCCGGGTGATTGTGCGAATGCAGCCAGTGATAGTTAATGTCTCTGGGCGACTTACGGCTACATGAAGATCCTATACAGAAGCATGATTAACCACAAATTATATCCATGTCACCGCAAGAGTTACTTCAGAATTCAACAAACTCGGTGTGTATTTGGTTTAAATCATATCAAAGACTCCTGGTGCGCAACATGGTATCTCTTTATATACAAAGAAAAGCAAAAAATAGAACGCTGCTTAAATCACAGTCTCCCTCTTCCGAATACGGAAAGGGATTGGTCTACTAACGTCATCTACACCCATTCCATATCTGTAATTAGATATTTCTAGTCGATCGTCGTCAAAGTCGACTTCGTACTCGCTTGCCAAAAGACTCGCCGAAAAGATGGAGGAGGCCTTGGCAATAAAGCGGCCAGGACACATAGAGAAACCACCTAAGGAGGAAAAGCCGCGAGTTAGTCGGGCATCCAAACTTGGGCCACAATCAATGAATGGAATTACTTACCGCCGTAGGGTATCCAGACGCCTTCGCAGCCGTCTAAAGAAAAGTATGGCTTCATATCCTCCCGTTTTTTCTCGGGGATGTTCAGTGATCGACGGTACTCCGGGTCGATTGGCCCGCTTTGTGGATCGGCCGGATCGACAATGAATCGATCTGCCCAGAATGTCTCAACAGGATATTGCCCATTCTTGGTATTCCAGAATGTCTTATCCATATGAGAGGGCGCCGAGTTTACCAACGCCAGGGCTCCTTTGGGAAGCGTCCATCGCCCAAGATTGACATCCTCATGAGGCGAGCTGTATGCTGAGTAGATTTTTATGTGAACACGCATCGTCTCCGCATAAATTGAGGCAAGAAGAGGTATTTCCCGGCCCATCTGGTGCGGGTCGACTTCGTGCACTGACCGACCATCGAGATAATCCTCAAGTTCATGTCGAACCCGCTTTAGAAGAGTCTTGTCCTGCAAGATGTAGTACGCCCCAAACATGCACGAGATAACGAGATTACCAATTGTGCTAGATTTTTCTACATTAGCCAAGTTCTGTAAGGGATCAAATGTCAATGGAAACTCACGCCCAAGCCAACCCAAGATCAAGGTGAGCAAGAACATCATCATCATGCTTGTCAGCCTTCAAAAGATGCTCTTGACGATTTCGAATCATAGCAGATCCCCAAATTGGATCACCGTCACCATCAGCCTCGATCATTGACGGATCGAAATGCTCTCTCGCGTACTTGTACCAACTCTTTATCTTTTCGGCGATCGAGTCTCTGAAGCGGTGCTGCTCAGGCAACATAAACCGGGGGAAACCAGGCGTAAACGTGGGCATTATCTTGTCGAACTTGAAAATGTCCTCGACGAAGGTTGGGTGTAAGCGCAACAGTGTAGGTCCAAATATGCATTGGATAGACGAAGGACCAATGCTGTCTTTGAAGAACTGAGCAAAGTCCGGCATCTCCTTCCACTCTGTAGATATCCCTTGGGCTGCAAGCCTCAATGGTACGTCCCTTGTGAAACGCCGAGTGGCTGGCTGCATACCAGGTCCGGTAAAGCCACGGAAGGCAAGAGAGTGAGTGATAGAGTCGACTCGATTTTCTGGGAGCACATTGCTCTTCGGATGCGGTTGTGGGAACGGTCCCGAGTTGTCAGCTCGATACACCTTTGATGACTCTTTAGAGCAACCAAGGATGTTGTTATTGCTATACCCGTACATATCGATAGCGCTGGCAAGGGCCTTATGCTTGAACAACTTTATTAGAGTTTCTCGATCTTGAAAAATGTAGCATGTGAACCCCATCACTGTTATTCTGTTTGAGGTCAACTTGCCCTTATACCATCTGCAAGTACGACGCATTAGAGACACGTAACATATTTCAATCCAGGTCATCGGTGAAACACCTACGAGATTTGGTCGGTAAGGCGTTTATGGTTCAGTCCAAGCTGAAGGATAGAGCCTAGATAGGGAATGAAAGAAGGGAACTGCGGTGGGAGCCTGCCCTTAGCTTCCCTAGAGGACGATTGGTCATGATGATATTGTAAGACATTAACGATGTATCTGACAATCAAGATAGAAAGAAAGAATGATCCCACTATGCCAACATGATGGGTGACCGGAGACAACTTCATGAAAGATGCCCATAGGGCCACAAATGGAGCTGCCGTCATTTCAACAAATTTTGTTTGATCTCGGAGGGATCTCACAACAAAGAAGGACGAGAAGCAAAGTAGAAGCAAAGAAGAGAAGAGTATCTCAGGTAGAGAGATTGAGAAAACTAATGACAACTACCGAGTACTTCAACATGCAGCGTAATACATTATCTCTTATAAAACTAGAGCTGGTGAGTAAGTTCCGAGTGATCATGCAGGGTAAGGCCCATGCAAGCGCTTCATGCCCACCTAAGCGTTACGGCCTTCAAGGTAGCCAATCCATCTTACTCTATACTACGTGTACTACCACACGATGTACGAGCGAATATTACCAGTACTCCAAGATATTTAGCCCACTCAATGTGGCCACCCAAGGCTTCCTATGTTGACGCCCAGCCACTTGGTGCGAATCTAGGATGCACCCCTCTCTTTCCGCAAATAGACACACCCTAAACGAAACCAAAGTGAGTTATCACATTCAATTACCCTGATATAACTCGGTGGGGGGCTTAGTGGGCGTTGCTCCTAGCTTCGATAAAGCGTGTGAAGTCTATTAGCGACCATGTCCGATGATTAGAGGAGAGTAAAGGTACTGCGTTGTTGTAGTGAGTATTGTTGCAACTATCACATGAATTATATGCGTTACTACGGAAGGCCTGAGGTAAGCACAACCTCCAGTAAGACGTATATCAGTTAACCCAGTACTATATTTAGTCACGGCGATTTCCACACGTAGATTTGACCACAGGCGCTCCGGCGGAGGCTATTATTCTAGATGTCACATTCCAGATCTAGGCTCAAGCGGTACGTTCAAACGTGGTATCGAAGTATTTACATTTTACGAGCGATGGTGCATATCGCGAGACATCAGAAACGGTAGTTTGCCGAGGGCGTCAACATGATGCCGCGTAGCAAAAATAAACCGTGTCTTAGAAAAGAAAGCTACTCCGTACTTCCACCTTCTAGAATTGGTGCTAAGATCTTATGTATACAAATAAGTATAAGCTTATGCCCTTATATGCAATGCTGCATGACATGTTCCAGAGCCATGGCCACCGCCCCACGGAAAGCTATCACATGCGAAATGTGGGAAATGTGTGGGAAATGCAGTAGCTGCTAGTGCAATCGGGAAATGCCGTCGTAGAAATTGTTTAGCGTACAAAGTATTACACGTTTAGCATCGCTTAGGTAATTAGACCGTTCCAGAAATAGCCATGCGTTTGGATATGGGGCAATCCTTAAGTAAGCCTGTGCATGGGCCACCGTATACGAACAATGGTGCAATTCAAGTATTAGAGCTCTGATGTGGACACAACCTATGACTAATTTTGTCCACAACACGTTGGGTTCTCCATGAATAGAAGACTATCTCTCATTTTGTTCTAGTACAGTGTTTATCTACCTCTACATACATAGTATATTAGAGGGCACGCGAGGCAGGTGACAAAAAACTTGGCAGACTACCCATACCACTTACACTATTCACTACCAAAAACAACCACCGAAAACGATTAATAAGTAGATTGATGAAGTGCCAGAGCTGCTATTAGATGTAATTAGCACAGAAGGTTAATATACTGGCTTCTAAATAGCTTCAGAACAAGGAGTTGGTATAAATGGTATAGGTACCTAGTCTGCCAAGTTTTTTATCACTACCTCAGGACAATGTTAAGCATGCAAGTATTTACACGATGTCATGTGCATAGGTAGTTTAGATAGCATCTATTTGTACTAGTTATAGGAAGTCCTTGAGTAGTGCACACTCTAGCCTATCGCCAAGAACGTTAAGGCTATTGGAGGCTGGGCACGCCCGCAGCGGCTAATGCTCATTGGGCCTGTACCTATTTGAGCCCTAGCTTGACGGTTTAGGTTACAGGAAGGTCCTGTGCTCTGATCTTGTTAGGTATGTGCGCGTAAAACTTTCATTCTGACTGTAGTTTTTCAGAATTAACGCCAGTGTGCGGCGCAGCGCAGCGAGGGCGTCGTGCTGACGCGATTTCAGTTTAATTACACTAGGCGTAACGCCAGGACAGCCAAGCTGAAAATGTCTTCCTACACTCTGTTCTCCTCACAGATGCTATGTTTTTTACGCTAGCTCTCACGCGGGGTTATGGCCTTTTTTATTCCAGTAACTAGTATATACGATATGTGCGTAGCAAACCCCGATCCTTGGTGTTCATGTGGCAAAGGTAAAGATTCTTAGTTGGGAATTAGCGGCGTATGGAGCGCGAGAAGAGGATCTACGGCCCGGCATCTCGCACGATACCCAATGGGAAGTCCTAGTAGTACAATAGCGTCTTGGCTGCCATTCTGAGGATGCAAGTATACTAAATCTCTGGTGTCGACCGAAGTTAATGTTCAACAAGAACTGGCGCGCGCTTAATATTGCACCTCATGAGGCAAACATTACGAAAAATATACATTATGGCTAACGTGATATATGTCAGTAATATCGAGATCGGACATAGCCAGGGGAAAGATAAGATATTCAGCCCATGCATAATCAGCGATATTGAGAAGACGGAAAAAGCCGATGCAAGGCGGTCAATGAAATGGCCCTAGTATCTGTCACCTCCTCGCATATTCGGCAACACCCCTGTCGATCGGCCACTTCCTTTGAATTGGTCTAGACTTGCCTATCATTACTGTTTGTTGCGCGTGACCGTGACTCTCGATCGGCACCACGCAACCTAGGGAAGAAGCAGCGGCAAAATATCGCAATGGCACCCGTACCTATTCTGAAACTTCGTGGACTGAAAGCTTTATGTGAACATTAGCAGAAGCTCCACAAGGGCAGAAAAGCGGATATGGGGAAACACTTGCAAAGCGCCATTGTCTTTGAAGTGAAACGAGGCAATATAGCCCTATATTGGCCACCTTCAGACGGGGAGACCGATGACGTGCTACATTGTTCGCATTATTCTATTGCCAATCATGATCAGAGAGCCAATATTTTAAGTACAAGAAAAGACGGCCATAAATTCAAGAAGAGGTTCAATTCTGCTAGCTGTGTCATGCAACAAGTAGGAGGTCATCATGAGAATCAGCGCAAGAATACATAATTTTGTCAAAACACTCTGTGGCCCCATATGGCTCGGTCCCATCAACTACACGTAGTACCATTTCAACTCAAACCTAACACCGTGGTAATCAATCCACCGCTTAGATTGATACGGTCCGCGATGCCTCTTGCTCGATGCGGGCAGTCAGTGATCGCAAGAACAGCCGGAGCTACGTGATCAAGTCACTACTGGTTATTGGTCGCGCGTTACTTCCCGACGTCTCTGCGTGTACCGCAGAGGGATACTATATGTCGTACGTGTCGCTCTCACATGAAGCTCTCGTATAAAACCGCCTAGAAGGCGCTAGGTATTATGGATTAGTCTCGAGTCACTGGAATATGCGTAGGTGAAGCCGCTGCCTCATGTAGCTGTCAATTGTGTAGTAGGTCGAAAAGCCGCGTTCATCTCAAATAGGGCAAAAGTCGTAAGTTCTAGCTTCAAGAACAACTATCAGGAGAGCTACATTGGTCAAAAGGTAGGGAATGGTAGTTTCGATCCCTTCCTTGGGATTTGATTGGGACTACATGGACTTATTTAGTAGTATCATGGACACGCTAAACACCTTCTAAGGTCATAGTCTATCGGAAGAAACATCTTGATAGTCTCACTTGTATAGTTAAGACCATGTAGGTCTTGCTTAAGTAGGATATGTTGGCAGGCCTTGGGGCTTTGGTATAGAGGTCCATTTGTATATAGCGTCGAGGTCATCCCAAGGATAGGGGGATGCGAAAGAATCGCATTGAGCCTAGCAGCCAGATGGTATCATTGATTTCTCAATAGAACCAATCACAAGCCCTAAATTTAGCCTTCATTGTAGGTAACTCTTATGCTTGACATTTACAGCATGAGTCACTCGGAGTACCAAATTCAGAGCAAAAGTACCTTAGCACAGATTATTTACTATGGGATTTCTGGCGTATCTTGCTGCTGCTTGCGACGACCACCTTGGCAACACTCTTAAAGTGATAAACGGTCGAGAAGCGTAATCCTTTCAGGGCCCTTACCTGATTTTAACAAAGTTTCATGTGCTGTTTTAGACAATAATCAATTCGAGGACGCCGGCTTACAAATGCGACTCTTCCTCTTACCGTATTGCGGACTTTAGTGTACATCAATGGCCAAGGCATCAACAAGGACGCATCCAGAGGGGCCTTTGGTGACGGGAAGTAAAGCTATATGCGACTTTACGGTAGCAAGTTATTAACCTCCGAGATGCACGACAATATTTAGACAGTTACTTAATCATCGAATTGATATTATAGTAACAAGGGTATTTTTAAGAAACGAAAAGTATATACATCGGCGCCAGAAATGTTGGCACCCGATTTTGATTTGTACACATTAAACAGAAGTATACTGCCGCTCTATCCCAATCTAGCCTATGTGCGCTTCATTTAAAGGTGAGACTCGAAGGTGGAGTTAGGGTTGTTGGCGATCTCGTCAGGGATAGCGCCGGTGATGAGGTCGAAGGCAACGTGGCTGAGCTCGCCGTAGCCAGGGACGTATGCGACACCCCACTGATCGATGAAGGTGCCCCGGGTTCCGTCGGGCTTGGTGAGGGCGAGGTAGGTAAAGGTCTCGTTGCTACCACGGAAGACGGTGTCGTTGGGGAAAGCGGCGAGGATGGAGTCATAGTCCTCATCCTTGATTAGGGGAGAGCGAGGACCGGGGAACTCGAACTCGACACTCTTGACGATCCAGCGAGTGTCCTGGTTCTTACCAGCAAGGTAAGAGCCCATACCCTGAAGGACGATACCGTCGTACATCTTCTCGAGACGGGCATCGCTCCAGCCAGAGCGACAGTGCTGCTTGACGAATTCAACGGCACCAAGACCGCTGTCGACCTCGAAGGGACGGTTGGGGCTGTGCCAGGCACTGCCCTCGCGCACTAAAAGTTTGTTAGTATAAACTGAAGGGAAGACTGGATGAAGAGGAAGACTCACTGTCCCAGCCCAAATCGTGCAACATAGCACCGACAGCCTGGAGCTCAAGGTCGATCTCCGCCTTGAGGGTCTCGTTGTTATTGAGAGCGGCGGCACCAAACAACCACGAGCGCATCAAGTGGTTGTACAGGTAAGGCTGGAGAGGCTTGAAGCCCTCGATAAGCTTGGCAGCACTCTGGACGAGGGGAGTGTTGACGACCTCGATGTTGGCGATCTTGGTGGTAGGGAGAGCACGCTTTTGCTTAGGGATCTTAGCAGCAGTGGCGGCGCCGGCAACAGCCAGACCGGAAACGAAACTAGAGAACTTCATTTTGAAAGAGAGGATGACCTGTTACAATCGAAGAGAAAATGTCTTGATGCGATTGGAGCTGAACGAGTGAAGGAGGGTGATGAGACTAAGAACAGAACCGGTGATACGAGGCTGGAGGCTCTCTAGATATAGATATTTTCGATTGTAGCGTTAGCAGGCACGCCACGCCGCAAGCACTGACGCCCTTATCCAGGGGAAACATCTGGGCGCCGCAAGTCAACAGTAATCAACACAGTCATGCTGTTGGGCTTCAAGCCGCACGCATGCGCACGCGACAGGCTTGCCGCCAGGGCAGCCTTCAAAGCAAAACACGTGTAGACAGGGGTCAGATTAATTAAGGCACCTTAGGTAAGGACCATGCAATCAAGGACTGCACTGCATTGCGATACCCCAGATGTTGACTGTGCCACACGACGGCATGTATACTATGTATAGCGACGGGATTACACGGATACCTACAGTGGCCAATCATGAGATGTAGTTCGCATATCGCTAATGGCGCTATGTACCGTTTAAGTGCCCCAATCTTCGTACCAAGGCAATTCAACTACTATCTGATGAATCATCTCGACTATTCCGGTCTGGTTTAGACTTCTTCCTTGGACCATCAAGCTATCGTTTACTTTTCTTCGAAGGTCTTCTGTTGCTAGTGAAGCGACTACACACAAAAGCCATGCCTTGCCATCGCCTGAGTAGGGTCATAATGCTTAGCTCACCCTCAAAATGTTCTACGCTACACTGTTCTAGTCTTAGGAACCCCAAATCCGGTAGGCACTCTATAAATAGGGTGAATGCTAGTGTGGACACCCATTGTAAGAGCTGTAAGATCTAAACAACATAATGTAATATCAGACGCCGTCAGCCAGCTGTATTAAGTTACTGTTCGTGCTGTGCCGCACGCGCGCGTAGGAGGCGCAGCTGTGTAGAATGCCAAGGATGTTTGATTTCACCGTATTGCTACAGGCCTTCCTCTCTCGCCCAAGCTCCGGGGTTGAGTTCTTGACTGGGGGCCGAATGTCACCTCGCTTCCACTCTCGGTTGCGATCTATCCGTCAATGCCCACCAAATGCATGATTATCCAGCTACTCGCTGACACAAGCAAGAGACTCTGACTACTGTAAGATGTACGTGCAACCCAATTCACTGGTGTGGTGTAATGTAGGTAGGATGTACTGTAAGCCAGCGACTGCGGCCCTCTGCATGATTATGTTGGTGGGATGAATAAGCTTGTTCAGCTTTCGATGCCTACTCGTTCGTCGGCTATCACCGTTTGAGGCTCGAAGTGACTGCTGATGGTCATGGCAAAGCGTACGATTTTATTGGGGCTGACTTATCATAGTACTGATGACAGCTGCGAGACTTGTGTTTCTCATTGCATTTCTCTGCAGTGCATCTTCTGCCTTTCCCCTCTCACCGCAGAGACCGTCACTTCGCCTATCTGCGGGGGCGCCCTCGCCTTCATTTTCTGCAAATCCTGAAGACACTCCGTACCGTACATTCGAATCCATTACAACTACATAGGTAGTGGGCTGAATTCGCATTCTCGCATCGATGAGCTTACAGCTGCGCCGCTTTTTCTGTTCCTAGCTGGATAGGTTGCTTCTAATCTCGGTTAGGATCGATAATATAAATTATACTCCACCTTTTAAACTTATTTTTACTAGGGTTTGCTAAGAATCCACGGGTTACCAAGTACCCGCGGGTTATAGCCCACCTTTGTTTTTGGTACCCGCGGGTTATTTAAGTGGGTTTTGGGTTGACGGGTACTTGGCACGGGTTGGGTAGTTGAAACCCTACAACAGCCTTCGCCAGAAACAATGCGAGGTAATCCTATCGTGTGCTGAGGATCCTTGGCTATGACACCCTATAACTCAGCCCTACAGTATGAGGCGTTCATAGGGGTACTGTCAGTTGCTTGAGATTCATATTCAGCTGTGCATAGAATATTCGTATAGTGGTCTACCCTCTAGCAAGCAGCTCTACGTTTCTACTCATTCAAGTGTAACAAACCTACGACTATTAAGTTTTTTTCAACCTTTTCTTCGTAACAAATACACCCCGAGCTTGGACTTCTTTACCAGCAAGGACAATGATTCCCCGGGTTGTAATGATAACAGGCTAGAGTTGCTTCGAGGTCATCAAGAAAGGCTGAGATACGGACTTGTGCTAATTTACACGAGTATACCGAGTGAGTAAACACGAACAGAGAGTATCTACCGCCGTCGCCATCGAATCACCTCGGAAAAAGGTTGGATTGGCTTCAATGCCCCTTTGGCAATATCAGTCTTTTCCAGGGTGCGGTCTCCTGCCACGGGTCTTGTTAATCCAGATTGTGTAAATCACAGAAATGCATATTCCCAGGTCGTTGTACGCTACTAAAAAAACTAGTGTGCTATTATGACTATAGTAAAGCAACCTTCTCGATGCAGTAGGTAGCTCATCAGCCTTCCTAAAATTCTGGTCTCACCGGCAGGCAAAGTCCTACTACTATGTACACCTACATAGCAGGGCAACTATGATCCCTGCCTACGTTATCCGTTTGCCATTGGTTCACGAGCACCGCGTTCGATAAATACTGTAGGCTCGTTGAAATTGGCCAGAAAATCCTTTAGCTGTGTGCTTGGACTTGACATTGTCACGATTATGTGTTTGCGCAATTGAGTGTAGTACACTCACACGCCTATTTCATTAAAGATTCACTCATTCTGCTGTAGTCCGGAGAGAAGAAGGTCATTTGAAAAGTTGTATGTGTTCTAGGCGACAGTAACTTTGTAATGAAAATTAGGAGCCCGCTTCTTTGGGTGCATTGTAAAGTGGCAACAGTTGGAGCTATGGTAGGGCTACATTGCACATGCGTGGACATGTACATAACCTGCAAACTTTGCTTCCTGAAAGTGTCCAGATACTATAAATCATGGGCTCTTTTCCATATTATCATAATGCTACCTGCTTGCAATAAAGAGCTGACCCGACTTAGGTTTTTGCTTAATTCTATTTTGCATTATTACCTCAGCAGAGTGCGAAATCAGTAGGTAACATCACGACTGCATAACAGTAGTATTAATTGTTGTCAGGATTACTGTGCATATTACTGGATACAACGGTAATTCTCTTGTTTTGGATCTTACCCCGATAATCATGCTGTAGTAGTAGGTTTCATTCAACCACCTATTTGAATAGCAAATGTGGTCTACATTTTCTGTGCGATAGTAATGCGAAACCTTCTGCTGCTCTATGAAGACTAGCGTCTCTATAGGACTCGAAGGTTTTGCCTCATTTACACGCTCGTATCATTGCTCGTAAAAGACTTGCTTGCCAATGGTCTATGTTGGCGGGTCTTTGCTCGGATAACCTACCAGTCTGCTCCAATTCTCCGACACCCCGCCTTAAGGCAGTAGAACTCCCAAATTCCTAGACAGAATACAGTATATCACCGTCAATATCCCCTAGTCGCTAGAATCGGCTATTCCTACGCGTATACATTATCTGAGGCAAATTGCTCATTCACGGAATTTCAGGAACCTAGTATAGGGGTAATTGTTGCACAAGGGTCCTGAATGGCCTTAACTACCCTTAAGCTTCGTACACTTATCTATGCCTTTGTTCGCTATCTACCTCCTCATCCAGAGCTATCATAGGGACCGTAACATGTAATATCAATGTGTTCGACTTTCAAGGACAGTGACTGATATCATTCTTGGTGGTATACCAAGTCGTCCGCACTAGATACTACGAGTTAGTGGCATGGTAGCTAATAGATCAATGAATTGTTCCACGCGACATACCTATTGACGGTTGCTCGTCTACAGAAGGCTGATATGAAACGTGCTTATCATCCTACGGCAGGATTCCATCCGTATTACAGGAAGTGTTCAGCTCGGGGATATGTACTCCGCACCATTAAATAAGACGTCTAAGTGCTAGTACAGTCAGAGTCGATCTCTGGGCTTGTACATACATAGATCCTGAACCCGCCTCCTGGCAACTGGCTATCATTCAGCATTTACATCAACTAGTATCTTGACATGGTTATCTTTATCGGATATAAGCCTTTTGATACCGTCTTCGACAAGGTTGTTGAATTTGGCTTTTGCAGTGATCATGGCGTTAGGTTTGATAGCGCCTCGGAACATGTTAGCAACTGACCATATACCGGGGTAACATAGGTTCTATTACCTATCCTTAAATTCTCGATGACTGCCTTGAAATCCTCTCTTCGATATCCGAGAACGGACTTGAAAATACTCTCTTTCCGCGTCACCCAGTTGGGGTTAAAGGGTATCTCCTTTTCCCAGATTGCCACGTTGACTACGGTTCCCTTAGCCTTGACCGCAATACACGCGCTCTTGATACTAGGATGCTGTCAGTTACAATTTACAAAGACAACGTGGCCGGATTTGAACTTGCCTAGCAGGAACTCCGGCACAATCGAAAGCCACATCTGCGCCTCTACCATGACTCATAGCTAACACTGCCTTCGTGACGTCTTCGTTTATAGGATTGACAACCTGCGTCGCGCCAAACTGCCTCGCAAAGTTCTGGCGAGAAGAAGCAACCTCCGATACAACGATCTTCTCGACGCCTTTCGCCTTTAAGCACAGGATCAGGGCTAGACCGATTGGGCCGCCACCAAAGATCAGGACGATGGAGTCAGGGTTGATTTCGGGAGCCGCAGAAAGCGCATGCCAAGATACAGAAAGAGGTTCAACAAGAGCACCAGTTTCAAGCTCCAGGCCTTCAGGGAGAGGGAACACATGAGTTGCATCGACGCAGACTGCTTGACTGAGTCCTCCGCCTCCCCCGCTAAGCCCGACGAAGCCACCCTTATGACAGACATTCTCCGCGCCGCGCTCACAAGCCGCACAATGGCCACAGAAGATAGTGGGTTGAACAACACATGCTTGGCCTACCTCGAAACCTGTGACACCAGGCCCAACTTCCTTGATAACACCGGAGAACTCATGACCGAGGGTGACCGGAATGGTCTCGCCAGTGACCGGATGCGGATTTACAGGGCAGAAGTTCGGTCCCCCCAGATATTCGTGGAGATCTGTTCCACAAAGGCCCACATAGGCTGGAGCAATCTGGATGATGTATTAGAAAAGATCAAGTACTACTCTTGATGCTCAGACTCACCTTGACCTGTCCTGGGCGAATGCTTGGTTCGGGGATTTGCTCAATGCGGATGTCTTCTTTGCCGTAATATCTTGCAGCCTTCATGATGGTAATCTCAAAACTTGAGGCAGGTGGCAACGGGGTAAGTCAACTGTTGAGAACGGGAATTGAGAAAGAGTGAGGGCGTGATTCAACAGTCTTTTAGTTTTCTACACAGAACAACTCAAGTCCGCCTAGTATTACTTTAAGTCTTACGCGGATGGCTTGAGATGCCAAAGCGTCAGTCTAGCTCGCGATAGCCACCCACGAGCCGCATAAATACCGCCACCATATAGCGCACCACAGTCTAGCAGGCTTCGACGTACCCATTATACTGCTACATCATGCATTTCCTGTCTACCGAGCGATACGGACCAGCCCGTAGCTGCGGACATTAACCCCACGTTCTCCAAGTGCTAAAGGCCGGGGACAGCCATAATTGATAAATCCCCCGCATTTCACCCCGCTTTCAGCCCTTGATGCGCTGATGCGGAGCCGAAGACGATGAGATGATGGTACGATTCGGAGGCGGTCATATGACGTCCAAAGAGAGAATATCGAAAGGCGCTCAGTTGGTAATTCCGTTGATGATATTGAGCTGCCCTCGGCTCTGAAGGTGTCGGATATGAGACCGGATATGCCAGCTCAAGTGAGAGTTGTGCATGCACAAATTGATATAGGTCCTGTAGAAGCTAGAATTGGGGAACACTGAATATATCCTCATAAGTTGTAGAACAACGTGTAGTAGCGAGTCAAAAACCCCCCAAGATCGGGAAATGAAAGCCGATGATTAAGAAGGAATTCTAATTGCGTCTTAATTTTACGTCTAAGCACACTTGGATTCTCATAGGCTGGCCTTATGTCATCACATCAGCGCGCCAGTTTTTGAGAAGTGCTAGTTGAAGTGACCATCCCCATAGTAGAGCAGAGAGGACGGTCTTGGTCAGATGGGTACTGGTAAATAACTCGACCTAGCCATAACAGAGCAGTATTTCAGCTATGTTCACCAGAGGCACATAAGAACTGTGACATCGGTACAGTGACATATCGTCACTACGAGAGATACCGGTATGACCACCAAAATAGGTTGGACTAGAGGCAATGGCCGAAGCGGGGTGCGCGATGTGTATAGACCGTCCGGCATGATTCCAGCGCGCTCGAACATGTGCGGCTCCGCGATAAGACCAAGCACTACATTTTTAGTCCCATCCAGCGTGATTACGACAAGCATAAGATTGATTGACTCGTTCCAACCAACCGAGAACCCATATCGCAAAGCAATGATCTGGCCAATGATCGAGTAAGTCGAGATTAGGAAATGGGGTGTCAAGTCGGATATTGCTATTCTAGATTTTGTATATTCTTTACATCTAGATCGGAGATTCAGGCATTGACATTAAAAGAACAATACCGAGCAAGGTTTCGAATCCTACCTTGCTGACAACAGTATTGCTACTGCCATTGGGACGGAAAGCTCTGAGGCACTAGAGCCCCTGCCCACCTAACCGGCCACCCGGCCTAGTCGGCCACCTTTTACACCATCTTGTAATAATTATAATAAATTAACAAAAATAGCTATA
>NPFG01000384.1:0-38268 GCA_002288965.1 Xylaria sp. MSU_SB201401
CTTAAAAGTTTACTACTCTAATTAGAAATATAGCACTTTTATTTTTAAAAAAGTGTCCTATTTATTTTAAAATTTAATATAAATATTATTTTAAAAGCATTATATTACCTTTTTAAAAGGCTTTTAAAAGACTTATATTATTTAATAGTAAAAATAAAGCTTTAGCTATATTAAACTTCTAATAGTTAAAGTTTTATTTTTCTTTAAAAAAAAAAACGCTTTATACTTTTAACTAAAATACTAATAGCTATATTATTAAAAGGTTTAAACTATTACTTTAAATATTATAAAAAACTTATACCCCTTTTACTAATTTTAATAGTAAAGCAGTTATTATTATAAAAAATAAATTAATAGACTTTAAAGCTATAAATAGCGAGGTTTAGTTTAATAACCTTTATTTAAATAGGTTATTTTTAGATACTTTTTTTAAAGCTAAACCTTTTAAGCTTTTAAAATTAGTAATATTATAGCATTATTAGCTAAGTTATATAAGCCTACCCCTTTTAAAAAAAAACTGCTAAAATTATTACCAGACTTTTTAAGTTTAACTCGATTAGTAATTAGGACTTTTTTTATACTAAATATATTATAAATAAAACTATTAAATAAGTAGTCACCTTTATAATAGCTAACCTAGTAGTTGTTTTAGCGGTTATAATAGGTAATTTAATAATTATTAAGCTTTTACTTTACTTTTAAACGCCTTACTTACTAATCTTAATAGACTAAAAGACTTATTATAAATAAGTTTACTTATTAAAAGATAAATTAGTATTTATTATATACTTTATTACAAAAAGATGTTTTAAAAGGTTTAATAACTATTATAACTACTATTTAATATATTTTACTTTAACTTTAATACTAAAGTTAATAATAGCTTTATAAAAAACTAGTTAAATACTAAAGGTATTAGTTTTAATACCTTTAGCCTTTATATATATAAATAAAACGGTTTAATAAAATGCTTTATTAAAATAATCTTTAACCGCTTATAAACTACTTTATAAGCCTTTAGCCTATTATTATACCTTTAATACTATATTATAACACTTATAGTAGACTTAGTAAACCGTATAGCAGTTACTAATAAAAACTTAACTTTTTATCAGCTATTATAAAATAAGTTAAAACCTATTATAATACTTATATACTTTATTAAAGCATTATAAGGTTATAAGCTTTAGATATTTAATTATTATATTATATAAATAAAAGGTTAAAGCTTATAAGTTAATAAAAAGGGTTAAACTAAAATATATTATAATAATTTTAAATATTAAAATCTACCTAGTTTATATACTTAAAAAGTATACTATTTAGTAAATAGCTATTATAAAGCTCTTAAAATTAGCTATTTTAGCTTTTTAGCTACCTATTTTTAATAACTCTATTACTATTAGCATTATTAACTTATCCCCTAAATTATCTTTTAAAACTATTAAAGATTATAGCGGCTTAAAAAGCGTTTTAAACCGCCTAAAAGACCTAGATAATAAAAAGTCAACTGCTAACGACCTATTTTAATATTATATACCCTTTAGCACTATTTTAATATAAGTATTAATAATCCTTTTATAAAAGCTATTATAAAAAGTAATTTAACTACTATTTTAAAAGGTTTATAAAAAATAAGTATTAATTAAACTACTAATTAAACTACTATTTCGCTTACTAAATAAATTACTAGACCTTTTATAATAATAGAATTACCTTTTATAATATTTATTAAAAGAGAAAAATATAATATAATAAATAATAAAATTAAGCCCCTATTTAACTTCATAAATATTAACTTAGCCACTATAAATATAGTAGTATAAAATATTATTTATATTATTATAGTAGTTTTAAAAAAACTTAAAAGGCTAACTTTAGCATTAAAAACCTTTAACTAAAAGAACTAGCTAATAGCTATTAAAACTAAATTTAAATAGTTATTATAATTAAGAGCACTATAGTTTATAAAGGTTTTAAGTTTAAATAAATATACTATTAGTAATAGATAAGTATTAAAACGCAAGTTAAACGCTTTAGGGTAGATTATTAAGTTTAAAGTTAGATTAATAATTAAAAGCTTTAAATAAACCTTTAGTATTAACTTTTTAAAAACTTTTACTATTATAATTATATCTTTAACCTAGTATTTATTATTAGCTTTAACCGCTATTAATAATTAAAAGATAAAATTAATAGATTTTATAAAGGCTTTTTTTAATAGAGATCTTTTTAAAACGATTTATAATAAGCTATTAAAAGGCTTTATAATACTATTAGCTAACCTAAAACTATTATAACTAGCTACTAAAAATAGCTATAAGCCTAAAACTTAATAAGTCTTATTATTATTAAAAGCTTTATATAGCTTAAAATAAGCCTTAAAATAATAGTAAAAAAAGCTTACTAAACTATTAAATAGTCTAAGGTTTAGGCCTTTAGTTAATAACTTTTTAATATATTATAATAGGCTTATAAAGCATTTTATAATAGCTTATATTAATAACTATTTAATTTTAAGATTTAGTAAAGCTTATATTAAATAACTAAAGTAAAAGATTAATAGCGTATACTTTATAAAGAATTAAAGCCCTGCCTAATAGTTTTTAAGTGCTAAAATATAGCGGGATAAAGCTAACTATAAGTTTTATTTTAGCTAGCTATAATATATTAAGCAAGCATTAATTAAGCTAAATTTAAAAGACATTAAATTTACTAAAATACTATTATAGCTTAATATTATAAAGGCTAAAGATATTAAAACTCCCTTAAGTTTAATAGATAAGTATTATTATTTAATAATTATAAGCACCGCTAACTATTTAATATAAATAACTAGATTTAATATAACCTTTAGCTATTAATAGTTAGCTACTTATATATAAGCCCCTTATAAACTATACCTTTCTACTATTATAAGACTATTTAAATACTTAAAAAGGACTATTAACCTTATTATCTACTATTTTATTATAAGGGATTAATAACCTTTATATAATACACTAAACAACTTTTTAAATTACCCGCTTATAATATATAGTAATAATAACTTTACTAAGTGCTTTTTAACCGCTAAATCTATTTAGGGCTATACTATTATAGTGCCTAATACTGTTATAAATTAAAAGGCTAAAAAACTAGTATAATAGTATTTTTTATTTTAAAAGCTAAATATATAACACTAACTAAAGCCGTTAAAAAGGCTTAATAGCTATAAAGTCTTTATATTAAAGTTTAATAGCTTATTTTAAAAGCTATAATACTATATAGTAATAATATAAAAGCTATAGTAACTGCTAAAAACTTTAAACACTATTAGTATATAAAATATATTTTAATAAAGTTTATATATATTAAAAAAGCTTAACGCGCTAAAGATATTAATATATATTATATTTTTATTGAAAATATAGCTGCTAATAGCTTAATTAAGCCTTTAAAGTCTATTAAATAGCTAAAGTTTTAGCAGATACTAAAGCTTATTAGGTAGCACTCTTATTAAAAAAGCGTGTTAAAATTAGCTAGCAATAGTCGGGTGCTACCCTATAATATACGCTAGCCACACGGCTATAATAGCCACTTTAGCTACTATAGCTTTACTAACTGGCTATTTAACCTATTTAGCTATAAAGTCTATTTTAGGCTTACTTATAGCGGCTATATAATGTGTATAAAGCTTTAGCAGAATAAGTATAAGGCTTTATAGCGTTAAGCAAAGCTTGTTAGGGTTACTAATAATGCTAAAAGTTGGTACCACCGGTAGGATTAGTTTGTAATTTTAGTGATTATGTTAGTAGATAACCTAGTAAAGTTAGTAGGTTTTATAAAGCTTATAAAAGGTCTTTTAAAAGGTATATATAAAACTTAAGGTTTAGTTATATTAAACTGACTTATTAATTTAAATATTAAATAACTATAAATCCTATTAACTAAAGCTTAGCTAAGTTAATCTTTTTAAATTAAATTAATAATTATAATATAAACTTAATACTATTAATATTAAATTTATTATTATTTTAGCTATATAGTTATTAAAATTTCTTTTTATTTAGCTATGTAATAATTAAGCAATTTAATCTTTTAACTACTACTTTTACCCTTTACCTTCTAATAACTTACCTGCTATAGTCTTTACTTTTAATATTATTAAGGTTTATTACCTTTTACTATAACTAGTTTATACCTTTTATAAGACTTTTTATAGCCTTATTACTATATACTTTATAATATACTACCTTTTTATAGGTTATAAGCCTGGCATTTTTACTGCTAGTATCTTTTTAGTGCTATTTTTAGTAAGGTTATAGTGGCTTTTACCCTCTTACCTACTTTTTACGCTAAGCACTTTGTGGCCTTTTTAATACTTACTTTTTAATACTAATTAAGGCGTTAAACCTTTAATTTAGCCTTTTTTTACCCTTTATTTTATTAGTTAAATATATTATTAACGCTCTTCTTTGCTTATTATAAAACGCTTTAATTTAGACTTTAATAATCTTATTAAAAAACCATTAAAGCCTTAATTAAAACTGCTAATATACTTATTAATAATTATAGTAAACAATTTTACCACTTTAATAATTATTTTATTAATATTAATAATAGTATTTAAAGTTTTTAATATATTATTTAAAACTTATAAACTATTATAACTAATTTAATAAATATTATTAGTACCTTTAATATTTAACTTTTAGCTATCCCTTTTATTATTATACTTATTATATTAATTATAACTTATACTAACTAGTTTACTAAGTAATTTATTAAACTAATAGCTCTCTTTATTAATTTAACTATTTTTTAAAAGAAAGTTAGATATAAAATAGCTAAAAAAAATTAATATTTTTGCTAAAAACTAATAGTTATAAAGGTAAAACAATTATAACCTTTAGTTATAAGGTTTAAATATTTTATTTAAAACTATTAGCTTATTTACTTTTATTAAAAACCCTTTTATATTTAAAGCTTATAATAATCTTAATTAAGCTATAATATTACTTTTATTATAAAATAGCTATAAGTTAGTTTATAAAATAATATTAGTTATTATAATAACTTTATAATAGCTTTTAAATGCTTAATTATTTATATTAAGCTTAATAATAAGCTTAAAAGGGACTAGCCTAATTTAAGTTTTTTATAACTTAAAATATATTATAAATATTAATTTTATCACTTTTAAAGCTCAATTTAATATTATAATAAATAAATTAGTAAAAAAGGGTATTAAAATCGAGCTTATTAATTATTATAATAACTATTTTAAAGCCTTTAAAAAAGACTATTTATTTTAAACTAATTAAATACGCTAGATTTTAAAATCCTTAAAGCATTTTATAATATTAACTTTAGTATTATATTTATTATATTTTTAATAAAAACCTTTATAATAAATACTTTATAAAATAAATAAAACTATTAAAAGCCTATTTAATAACTTAATAAGCTTTTTATTTAACGCGTTAATTATATTATAAACTAGCTTTTAATACCTTTTAAAAGTAATTTTAAAAAATAATATAATAGTTATAAAAAACGAAACAGCTATAAATTATTTAATAATATTATTTGTGACGGGAAAACGACGCCGTTATCCCCTCATGGGGAATAACGGTATATATGGTCCGCCACAGTATTTAAAATAAAACTAATATTTTAATATTAAAATAGTTGGCTAACTTTTTAAACTTAATACTATTAAAAAGATTTAGTTAATATTTAAAATTAGTAAAGAAATTACCTTTATAATAAAGTTTTAAAATAATACCGCTATATAAAAGTATAGGCGACAGCTTTTTAAAACTGTTTTAAAAAAATATTACTACTTTATTTAATAGATTTAAAAATATATATAATAAGTAATTTATCTTTTTAGCAATAATAACTATAAAAAAAGACCTAGCTATTTAATATGTTAAAAATTAATAAGTTAATATTAATATAAAAGGCTAAAAATTAGCTTAAAAAGTATAATAATAAACTATATATATATTTAATCGCCTTTTATAAAGCTAAGGAAATTATTATTAAGTCTTAAAGGTATCGAGTGCTAGCGGGAGTGGTAGTACATTTGGCCGAGAGCCAATCCATCCAAATTAGCCCATGATTTCTGATAGTATAAGGAGGTAAGGCATCGCGGGGCCAACGGGGTAATTCCAAAGGTTAAAAGCCAATCAATTGTCAGATATAAGTGTCAGATATAAGGAATATAAGCTTATTCGATATATTGACTGAAGGGGTAACTAATGGCGGACCATGTCTGCCTATATACGCGGTCACTACTACATGGCACCTAGATCAACACATGAATAAATATATAACACATTTAATCCAAATGTATGCTATTGCTTATATCTGACAGTTATAACCCGGGGAGCTTAGCCGTATTATCATCCTTGCCCCCTCAGGTTGTATATTTCTATATATCCTAGTATTATTAGAATTGAGTCAATTATATAAAGTCTGGCCCGAATTCCGTCGATAGGTATACGCATTCGCCGGAGCTGAAGCTACGTGTATAGGAACCTCCCTGAGTACAAAACCCTATATAGTATCCGGGCCTTCGAATCTGCACGTCTAGACCTCATGTCTTGTACCCATTGATCCCTTGCTTCGAACTGATGCTCTTGGAGTTGGTATGTCATCGCTTAGACTGCAAGCCTTCTGTTTAGTTACGCGACCGTTACCCCCCATATATAAGGCTCTTATCCTAAAGCTAGCAATGCCTCTGTGCGGTACTCTGGTGTCTGTCAGGTCATAGACGCTCTGGTGAACCCATCCAGGTATGTTGGTGCAGCTGACTCTGGATGAGGCCACAGAGAGCGCAAGTCAGAATAGAAGCTTGAAACAATGCCCCAACACAGTGATCTAAGGCCGTTGTCCCACCATCTGACCCAAACGGTTCTATTTCTATCTAGTAATTACTAGCTGCACTTACTTGACTCTCATAGGAACGAGCCCTTACCCCTGGCCATCGTCCTGTACTAGACCCTCGCTGGTGTTGCCGCGGGACTCTCGGGCTGACTGGTCTTCTAGGAAGTTTAGGGTTCACCAATCTACATATGCATCTCACATGAAGCTATGACACCCATTTGCAGGTCTTCATGCCGGGTTAGTCCTTGTCCTATCCCATGCCCATCCATCGTTTGACTCGGTTCCCATCTGCAACTCTAAAAGGTCATAATGACCTAAAGCTTGCGAAGATGATAGATCTCCGATCATCTATGGTTAATTATTTATTGTAGTACGTACTGCTCAGTCATGGATAAGAGCAGCTGGCTTTGAGCCTGAGACCTCTTGGCGATTCCCATCTTCATGCCAGAGGGACCAGTCTACGATGGGAGACCCGAATCCCGAACGTCCATCTTCGAATCGTATAGGGGGTAGGTATGTAAGTCAACATTAAGTAGAAGGTAGGCCCTTACCTAGCGAAGGCGATTGTCAATAATGCCCCATGTACCTAGGCACCTACTTACCTACTTGAGACTATCTTCACTTGATACGTATCACTTACTTGTCAAAGTAAAGGCACCTGGACGAACTACCTACTATTTATCTATATTTATTGTTATTGTCGACGTCATGCCCCATAACACCTAATTGAAGCCCACATGAACACAGCGTACCCCGTGCACTACGTCATTTAAGGACATTTTCGACGATGTCTCTTCAAGACCAGTCAACATACGAACACCTCGTGCTTAATTTATACGACAATGATTCAAGTATGGTAGGCTATAGATGTAGATAATATAGGCAAATTGTTGGCGCTAGGTAAGTACCTGCCTAGGCGTTGCTAGTTCTGTAATAGATTCTTGTAGTATTACACTAATCGCCATGGTACTTGAAGGACCGCAGCGCATTCCCCGCATAACTCGTGCAAAATGTCGCAGCTTCCAATATAAATCACGTGCACGTGCTGCTTTTTCATTCCAGGTAAGTGCGATTTGGAATATTGGAAGCACATTATAAATTGCGAACTGAAAGAACTTGGGATATGTGTGGTAGGTAGCGCAGAGAAAGCCCTACAGGCTGTTAGTCCTCGTTAGGTACGGGCAGCTACCTAGGTAGTGTACTCGCAGGGCAGGCCGCACCCTGTTAGCTGTTGACAGCCCCTCTTACTTCCCCGAAGTTTTTAGGTACCTGAAGATATAAAAAGGTAGGAACTTAAAAACCATAGCAATCGGAAATTGGTGACCTCTAAAATTATTAAAATAAGGGATAAATAGGTATATATATAAGTTAAAAAATAAACTTACTCCTTTATTATTCGTGCGCTCACTAGGTAGCAAGTTAAGGTTAGGCAAGTACCTACGAGGTAGGTAGGGTATACATGGACTAATCCTGTTGTGGCTATAGGTGCTTATAGGTGCTTATAGGTGCTAGAATAGCGACCAAACAGAAGATATAGGCACTACTTAGACCTGGGTACCTGCCCCGGCCCTGTAGCTGCTAGACGGTAGGGGTCTGTAGGGGTCTCGTAGGGGCTGTCCCCCGCCCATACCGGCACTACTAGCCTAGCCCCAACCCAGCCCAGCCCAGCCCAGTCCAGCGTAAGTGTCCCAGCGTAGTGTCCCAGCCTGATCTCACCGTTTCAACTCGCAACTCTGCTGCCCCATTTCAACCTCACAACATCACCAGAAAAACAAGCCACCACCACCACATGCCCATGTTTATGCCTGGGCATCTATCCCGTCCAACTTAATCATCGCCGTCATCATCACTGCGTCAACCTCTTTTTCGTTCCATCCGAGCATTCTAACACTTTCGCTTGGTCGCTACTCTCAAGGATGGCGCGCCCTCCGGCTCCCGCGCTCGATGTCATCGCAGCCCGCTCATCGGCTGGCGGTGCCGGTGCCGACGCCGCCTCCTCCTCCTCCTCCTCGGCCCCTAATGCTGCCTCTGCCTCTGCCTCTGCCTCGAGTGTAAATCAACTCCCCGTCCCTGTACCAGCCGAGGATTCTACATCCAGGGACTCGAGGTCGTCGTCATCGACCAACTCGCCTGCGCCCCCCGACAACGAGGAGTCGGATTTCTTCCTCGTCAACAACGATTCCCAGTCCTCGCTCGGCGTCGTCCCCAACCTCCAGGACATGCAGGTTGCCGATTCAGAATGTCTCCCCACCGTCGCCGCCCTGCCTAGCGAGATCCTCATCAGCATCTTCTCGCGCATCAGTGAGCCCAAGGAGCTCCTCAACTGCATGCTGACTTGCAAGAGGTGGGCTCGCAACGTCGTCGAGATCCTCTGGCATCGCCCCTCTTGCACCACCTGGGAGAAGCACAAGTCCATCTGTGCGACTCTCGGCCTCGAGCGGCCCTTCTTCACCTACACCGATTTCATCAAACGACTGAACCTCGCTACTCTAGCCGACCGTGTCAACGACGGTAGCGTGACGCCCTTGGCTGTCTGCACCCGCGTTGAGCGCCTGACCCTGGACCAACTGCCACGGCTTGACCGATGTGGGCCTAACCCCCCTCGTTCGCAGCAGCCAACACCTCCTGGCCCTCGATATCTCGGGCGACAACAACATCACCGAGGCCTCCATCATTGCCATCGCCGAGAATTGCCGTAAGCTGCAGGGCCTCAACATATCCGGTTGCAGACAGGTTTCCAATGAGAGTCTAGTCCAACTGGCCGAGAATTGCCGATTCATTAAAAGGGTACGTCCTGGATGATCGAGATAATTATGCACCCCTCTTGCCCACCTAACATTTGTTGTTTGTAACACGGGCGCTTGCAAGCATGATTTATCACGTTACCCCTCTTACTGACACGATTTGTGATGAATATAGCTCAAGCTGAATGATTGCAATCAACTCAATGACGCGGCCGTGCTCGCTTTTGCCAACCATTGTCCCAACATTCTCGAAATCGATCTACATCAATGTGTTAACATTGGCAACGAGCCCGTCACTGCCCTTCTGGCCAAGGAGCAGTCTTTGCGCGAACTACGACTAGCCAATTGCGAACTCGTCGACGACGGTGCTTTCCTTGCGCTGCCGCCTTCCAAAACCTTCGAGAACCTACGCATTCTCGACCTCACCTCCTGCTCTCGTTTGACCGACCGTGCTGTCGAGAAGATCATCGATGTCGCCCCTCGGCTACGAAATTTGGTGCTGGCCAAGTGTACTAACATCACTGACGTGGCCGTCCATGCCATTGCTAGATTGCAGAAAAATTTGCATTATGTGCATCTGGGCCACTGCCGTCACATCACCGACGATGCTGTGAAACGCTTGGTGCGGAGCTGCAACCGCATACGATACATCGATCTGGGTTGCTGTACCAACCTGACAGACGAGTCTGTTACCCTCCTTGCCGGCCTGCCCAAACTGAAGAGAATCGGTCTTGTGAAATGCGCCAATATCACCGATAAGAGCATGTACGCACTAGCAACGGCAAACGATCACCGTTCTCAGTACCGGAACGCCTCAAATCACCCCAGCCACGACATGCGTGCCCCCAGCTTAGAGCGTGTTCACCTAAGCTATTGCACAAATCTAACGCTGCCAGTGAGGATTCGTTCACTGCATTTTGGATATATGGCGAAACTAACCCCTATTACAGAGCATTATCAAACTCCTAAATTGCTGTCCTAAACTAACCCATTTATCCCTGACCGGAGTGCCTGCATTCCTTCGTGATGATCTAGATAGGTTCTGCCGTGAGGCTCCTTCAGGTATGGCCTCACAGACTCCGAGCCTACCTCAACATCTCAAACTGATACTTTTACAGATTTTACGGAACACCAGCGGGCAGTTTTCTGCGTGTTTTCGGGAACTGGCGTGGTTGGTTTGCGACACCATCTCAACACCCGAGAGGAGTTCGCCGAATACCGTGAGGGACGAGCTCCTCGACGACGAACGGGAGCCGTGACGGTAACCAATGTAGGCCAGGCGCCGGCCCCAGATATGGAAGGGTTCGTTGGTGATGACGGCGATGGTCTTGAAGACGATGATATGGGTGATGGTAGCGACCTGATCGATTTCAACGCGGATCTGACCAACTTGGCGCACAACCCTCTACCTCCTCAACAACAATTCCACGATACCGGGCTACTACATCCAAACCAGATAAACATCGCTAGCCAGGCGGTCCCCTCAACAGGTAATGCTGCACCAAGTACGGAGGCTCAAGCCCCCGCTCTCGCGGGCCCTAGCACAGCAGGTTCGGGTGTTTTATCGTCACCGGGTCCAAGTACAGCTTCCATGCAGACTCCTGTCGACCACGAGACGCAAGCACCGTAAGACCTTTTGGGCCTAACCTAATATAACCATCTATTCTTTCGTGCCGTGTTGGCATGCAAATCCGAAGCGATATACCCAGCATTGCCCAGCTGTTATTCTGTTTCGTTACGCTATAGACTCTACAGCCTACGTACGATTTTTTCTTCGAGCGTTGCCGCGACGAGAATGACGAGGTGTACCTCTCGCGACTCCACCGTGCGCTCGATCAGTGAGCAAAGATTTTAAGGAGCCTCACCAAGCTTCTGGGGTGTCGTCTGTATAGGGTTTGATCGCAATGATCATTGATGAAGTTGATATATATCAAATCCTTAGATATAGAACCTTGCGTCTCGGCCTAGTCAGTTCGATACTGACATAAGAGGTTTTGTCGCATATAAAGCCAAGCCACTCATGTGATTCCATGGGGACCGCATCTTGGGTATGGCATCAACCCGCCGTATACTGTATTCCCGATAGTGGGAGCTTGATTGATTGATGATGGACGGAGAGACGCAAAATTAGTTGTTGATGGAGTACGACTTCCCTTGATGGGGTAGCATTACTCCTTTGGAAGGTTATTTGGCATTGGCATTGTTGCGAGGCCAAACCAACGTTGGCACCGTATGTTTACCTAGTTTATTGCGACAAAGCGTAGAGTTGATACCATGGCGGCGTGCTGGTTGGTTGGGGGGCAATGGCATACATGTTATTCAACAGACATTCATGCGTTTTTTTTTTGTTTTTTTTATGGAAATAAGAGGTAAGAGAAAAGGAAAGGAAAGGGGGGGTTTATCATGGATAGTGTATTAGGTACTTACTGTCCGGGGCATGAATAATGACATTCAATCAAGCAATCATCAACTGAATCAATATAGATAAGATGTATGTGTTATGGTGTTATGGTGATTGCATCACGAAAGAATACAGGTATTAGTGAATGATTCGTCATTGGTCTACGACTGTGTTGTTTGATAGGTAGGTAGGTACTGAAAAAATGTGATATGGATGCCTTGCCATTCATTCTAGAAGCCGCGGTTGGTATGGTGTGCGTGTGGTGTGCGTGTGTGTGTTTCGGAGAGCGGACGCGATGTAATTAATGCCTTCTACTTACTACGCTATCCTACCCTTCCTACCCTACCCTACCCTACCCTATAGCAACGGCCAGGCGCGGCGTTAGAATTTATTTCGGGTTAACTTGTGAGCTTAACCAACCCCTAAAGGAAAGTCACGACGTCGTACTATAGTGTTAGTAAGCATGTATGTATGTATGTAAGTATGTATGCATGAAGTCGTAGTGTTTGAGGGCACGGGACAAAATCCGCCGAGCTGTGTCGTGTTATGTCGTGTTGCGTCGTGTTGGGTTTGAGTGCTTACGCCGCAGCCTTATTTTACTACTTTGCTTCCTTGCCATGCTACGTTCACCTTATACATGGATGGATGCCTATTTATGCTACTCTGTCAGCGTCCCATTCCGACATTAGGCATCGTCCTTTGTCCACTCAACCTCGGCTTGGCCTTGGCGGACTGAACACAAAACAAAGTTCATTGCATGCTTATGAAAGTCAGGTTAGATGCCTTGATTTGATACCTCGGCCTGATACTGGTGAAAGTGAAGTGGTAAAGATGTTCCGATTCGGAAATGGCCTGTTGCGGTTGCGGTTGCGGCACAGCCGGATAAAACTCTCCTAAACGGCCTGGCAATCAATCCTACCTGGACCTAACACCGTCAATCTGATTGATCAGACTGCTTTAACCCATTGAAGGGATGTTGTCTTGATTGTAAGGATGAAGCTGGGAAGAAAAAGTCTCAGCTAGTCTAGCTCAGCTAATTGAAACCCAGCACCAAAGCGACTCCCAGCTGAGTTAAGTTACACATATGTTTCGTTAGCGGCTATCGTGGGATTCACCCGATGCTACTTACTCACTTGCTGTCTGACATTCCTCTGATGCCTGCCTACCTACTTATGAACAATATGCATGTTGGGAAAGAGGGCAGGGGAGCGGGTATGCTTGGTGTTGGTGACCCAGACATACCAACTTTGACTCGGATCGATCGATCAATTTTGAATGAGGGTCGATCAGTGAATATATTGGGGTTAATCGCTCTAAGCCAGCCTCGTTCTACCGCCTTTGTTATAAAATAAGTCAAGTCTACGTGCGCATGAACGTATTTACGTAGAGTTATAGCAGCTCGCATATATCCATCCTAAATAAAGGAAAGGGCACGCGAATCCTTCCGAACTTACCTACCTATTTACAACCTAACATCTAAGTTTGCCCTGTTCGCCAAACCTCGGCTACCTAGGCAGCGTTCTGAAATATCCCACTTTCACATCCCCTCTTCCATTCCCGGTCCCCGTAACCGGGAAAGAAAAGAAAAGAAAAGAAAGAAACAAAAAAAAACATGCCTGCCGGCACCATCCTCATCACCGGCGCAAACGGCTCCGTAGCCGCGCAGACGGTGCGGTACTTGCTCAGCAGAGACCCCGAGGGCACTACTACTACTACCCTGCTCTTAACGGTCCGGAATACTTCAGACGTTGATGTCAACACGAAGAGACTTCGTGAAATCGTATCCCAATATCCCGCATCTGCCCAGTCTCCCCAATCTTCCCAATCGCCGCAATCCCCTGAATCTCCTCAATGCCGGGAATCATCAGCAAGAGTCATAATCAAACGTCTAGACCTCGCGTCCCTGAAAGACGTCCATGAATTCGCGACGTCGGTGGCTGCCGAGATCGCGCGCAGAGATCTACCGCCGCTGAGGGGGATCGTGTGTAATGCGTTCCATTGGAACTTGGTTGGGGACGGAAACGGGGAGGGGGATGGAGAGAGTACTCAAGATGGGCTGGAGAGGACGATGCAGGTGAATCTTGTCGCGCATGCTGCACTTGTTCTAAGGTTACTTGGTAGTTTTGGTAGCTTTGGTGAAAGAATAAGAGAAGGAGAAGTAGATAGTGAGGGTGAGGATGAGGGTGCTGGGAGGATAGTACTTTTCACAAGCGATTGCCATGAAACGGGACAGAATAGTCTCGAGGTGTATCCGCCGGGTATACCGGAGGATCTGGAGGATCTTGTCAGGGGAAGGGGAAGGGGAAGGGGGAAGCGAAGAGACGATGGGAATGCTGGAGATCATGGGGATGATGATGCCGAGATGGTGGATAGGGAGGAGGATAAGGATAAGCGCGGGCATGGATTCCAGAGGTATGCGAACTCCAAGTTGGCGATCTTGATGTGGACGTATGCTTTGAATCGGTATCTTGAAAAGGTAAGTGTCATTCAGGTCTTTCTCGCAGATTTCTCCCTACTTTTCCCTCCCTCTTTTCACATTCTTCTCCGCTCATATAAGCGCACGACAATTTCGTTGACAGATGGACTGTCTCATCTAGGACGAACTGTTCAGCAAAATCTCAGCAGTAGCTATCGACCCAGGGACCATCGCTGACTCTCGCGCTCTCCGCACGAATACGCCCGCCATGCTGGCATATATGCAGAGATATGTCCTGCAGCCATTGGGGCCGGTCCTCAAATTCGTGGTCTCTAGCGTGCGGAGCTCGAGCGACGCGGGTGCTGATGTCGCCGATCTCGTGTTGAATCGGAAATACCCTGGGGAGAGGGGGTATTTTAATCTCGTGCGACCTGGACGGCCGAGCTCGGAGGAGAGCTTGGATGAGAGGAAGCAGCAGGACATTTGGGCGAAGACGGCTGAGTGGGCTGAGATTACGAAGGGGGGTACCGCGCTTGAGAGAGGTTTTGGGAATCACTGCCCTGAGTAAACGGTACTCGCTTTATAGATACATGGTAGAACTTGTACTATTGCAGAACTATCAGAGGGCCGCCTCGCTTCCTTGCCTAACTTACGTAGACAACCCTTACTGTACGTTGATACTCACAGTCATCGGGTGAAACTGGTAGTGTATGTGTGAATGTGATAGATGCGAAATTTAGTTGTGGATTGGGTATCTATGGGTTTCTGGTTGGCACTATTGTACAGGCTGTCATTCTTGGTTGATATCATAAAATTTTTCAAGGTCATATAACAACTTCCAAGTGCTAAAGAAGCTTAGTATACTCACTCTTTATGCCGCTCTCCATGGCCCTGCCATTAGCAAAGCGCCTGTGAAATAATGACATGTTCATCTTCTGACATGCGAGATCCCAATCCGTTGTCCACTTCTCGAAGAAGGGCTGGTAGCCCAGTAACCCCCCAATCCAGCGACCGACAACGATACCCAAGCCGCGTGCAACTGTGCGGCTGAAAGGAATCCATCTTGGTAGAGATAAATATGAACCCCCAGCATCGAACATCTGATAAAGCCGAGATCAGTAACCACGGAAAGACCGAAACGAGTGAGCGAGGGGAGAGGGAAAAGTAGAAAAAAAGGAGATCAATAAGAAACGTACACTCATAACCTGTATTAAATCGATCTTTTCCCCTTTCACAACGACCAGATCCTGGTAAGCATACCAGTTCTCAAAGAAGACGGTGTCGAGGCGAAACATCTCATCCGTATCCTGACCCGAGAGCAAGAAAATAGTCTTCTCACCATCCCACCCATCATCATACAATTCCCCGTCCTTTCCCTGTTCCGTCACAGGCGAATACAGCCGATGGTTGCACCATGGGCGAACCTCGAACTCGCCATCCTTTGGACCGAGGACGTGTTCCACGCCTTCGATCTCCACGGCCAACCGCCCCTCTAGCACTTCAATGTACTCTTCCTGGTACGGGTGGAAGTGCAGGGGCGGTTTCTGCGCCGCGACCGCGAGGATACGCGGGTGGCGGAGGCGAAATGTCACCTCATAGGCGAAGGCACGACTGCTGTCGTGTGGATGGTCAATGATGCGGGTGACGATCCCACCTTCGAAGCTGAAGCCAACTTAGCACATAAATCCGGTTTCTAGATAGGACTCTCGGAAGCAGGGATCGGAAACAGTCAAGTTTAAATGCAGGTCTAAGACGACTTAAGAATAACGGATACGACATCCCGTCGGACCTGATGACCTAAAGTGTTGGATCATGTACATGTTATGGAGATGAAAACGCATGCCTGTGCCGCAAGCAGCGACGTGGCGAAGATAACAATCTGTGACCTAACACAGAGTGATAGGAAGAAGGGACCGCGGGCTCATTGATAAGAACATGAAGGGAACTTGATACACTTACGCCGTGATAACCTTCCCTAGGTAAGGATCTGAACGTTTCATAGTAGCCATGTCTAACAGCTTTTGGGGATATTATCGTTGATAAGAAAGAGACAAGTGAGAATAAAGAAAGCAAGAGAGGCCGACGGATACGACTATGTGTTTCATACAAGAGATAGGTAGACGCATAACAAAGAAGTCGAGCCACCTCAACGCCTTTTGTGTAAGTTATACGGACCGGGGCCGCATGTCCAGCTCTAGTCTAGGGATCTCAAGTCTAGTCACCCGGGGCTTAGCCCGCGCAGGCCGGATGAACCTACCAGCTATACCGTGACCAAACATCGGACCACTTCTATCGTAGTGTTGCTGAATCCTAAAATAGGTATCCCGTCAATAGAAATTGCTGGTGTTACACTCCACCGCGCCCCCATCATTCCTGTCATCGTGTGGTGTGGTGTGTGTGTGTGTGATGTAAAGCTTCCTTCGATACCTACTTACATAAGATGAGGAGCCAATCATATAGCCCCAGGTGCCTGTGTTAGGCATACTCGGTGGACTCGAGGGAGTTGTGACGGGGTAACGCAGCCTAGGATCAAGGTGTTTCCTGATTACCATGGAGAAAGCCAAGCTGCTCTAGACATGGGTTCGGATGAATGCGAAGTTGCGAACAGCTAAGCCGTGTAGTCATTCCTCTTGTGTCGCAGTGCCAATACAACCCATCAGGCAATACTGGAAAGCGTCCGTCGTGTCCGTTCCTAACCGTTCACCGAGCGCAAGCGATGAATGACTCCAGGACTCCTTGGTATGGAATCATAGGTTAGGTTAGAATATCTACACTTCCTTCACCTTTGCTTGGCGAACTGCAAAGCCATGCTACAGTGGAGGTACCTCGCTCAGCGGCTGTTGGCGAGAACACCTACATGTGAGTAAGTAGGCAGGTAGGCAAATTGGAATAGCTGTAGGCCTCCAACTGGCAGATGAGCCTATCTGCAGATACCTACTTACTACCCATCGTGAATTAGTTTTAGAGGTAGCGTAAGACAATTGGAGATACGCGGAGGCTAAATTAGTGTTGATTTGTTAGGGCTCGAAGTTAGTATACAATTGGTCGATTGCCGGGGAACTAGACAGCTAGGTGATGGAGCACGTTCGTTTGGAGAGGGTTGATATTTTGAGCTGGTCAGGGGATTGAGGGAGTAAGTGAGCGAGTGAGTGAGTGAGTGGAATTGAGTTGAGCCTGTTAGCCCAATTCGTTGACCTACAGTAGTTGGTCAGCGTGAGAGCTGACGGGCAAGGCTGGCTTACACAATATCTCGTCGCAAAAGCAAGCTGGAACTACTTACTCCAACTCTTTCAGCGCCACTATGATAACTTACCTGCATACTTGATGCCTGACATCCAGCTGGCTAGGTTGGCAAATACTCTATTGTTTTTTTGTTTTTATCGCATCTTCTTTCTCCTCTCTGTCTTATGCCCCTCTCTTTCCCTCTCTTCGTGACCGCCAGAACCCCTATCCCTGAAACCCACCACACCCCTCCCCAAATCCTCCGGATCCAAAAGTGTGGTACGGGTCTTGCCAATCAGTCGTATTTTGGGACGAGACGCAATTGGCTCGAGCTTATTTTTAAAAGTGTAATATACCAAGCCCATATTAATTGCCAACTCAGGTGTCTATTGGCCGCGCAATTGTTCAGGATCGCCCCGCGCAATGCTGGGGTGTCTGTCGTAGCTGCGCTCGCTGTATCATATTCCCTCCCAGCAGCCTATGACTATTTTCGCCGAGTGATCTGCGCTCCGGGATGTCCTGCACGTAGGTAATGCCCGTCGCCTAAGCAGTGGGCAGCGTGTAGCCGTGTAAAGTGTGTCGGTCATAGGCATGACCTGGCTGGCCACGTGGATGTTCTGACGCTGAAAAGTACCCTGCGGCTGTCCAAGAAAACGATCCTCGGACCGAAAGACTCATATCACCAGCAGAGAGGCGAGACAAACAGAGAAATACCCGCATTAGGTTACAATATCGACGGTGAGACTGGACCGGTCTGCTGTCTTTGCAGTAAGTAAGAGCCGATATGTGTAGATCTCTACTCCTCTACAGCTTGGAGTGCGAAGTCGGCATCGTCGACCGAGTTGAAACCCTCTTGTTGGAAACCGCGATCTCCATTCTCATCGTAATCACCGCCTATACCACAGTAGTATCCGCTTCAGCAACCATCCGGCCTTCAGCTGCAAGCTGCGAGGACTGTGCATCGGAAAAGGGAAGCGAAGATGCATACCCTCTGCACCGCCCACGCGACGAGGTTGCATGAACAAGGGTCCGGAACAGCTGGGTTGCACTCGGACTTTCCACTCTGGCGATGGGTCTTCACAAGATAAACGCGCTCCATCCGCCTTCGACAGATAGCTAGCAACATAATATGGTGAAAGCTGAGGGCTCCAACGAGTGAATAGGGAGGCTTATGACTTGCTCATGTTAGACATCTCGGCAATTAATCCTCGTATTAATCTACAGCAAAGGGTACGCGAGACACGCGGCGCCTGACTTGGAATTGACAGGCTAGCATTTTTGTTGAGAATTAGTAAAATGTGTACCTGGCAGATTGGCTCAATTCTGAGACATTATTGGTTCCAAGGCCGAGGAAATATCACATCATCATTAACTGTTCTATACGTACATGATCCATCGCTATCACTTACCAAACACCATCCATCTTATCAGCACCCCTTCTATCCCTCAGACGGCAGCTTGAACCCACCTGGGACCAGCTTTTGGAAGACCTTGAGTGGGTCGTACCGTCGCTGCACCGCGTGAAGTCTCGCGACGTTCCCCATCCCGTAATGGCCGATCACGTCCTGCGTGACCGCCGCGTCGTTCATGAAGATGTAATCGACGTAGTTGCCGCTAGACTTCGCAGCATCCTCGACCCTGGCGACCAGGCTTGCCGCCGCCTCGTTCGCCACTGCGTCGTCTTCGGCGTTCCACCAGCCGATATCGATGACGAACCACGTCTGGTTGGTGTCAGCGAGACCGAGAGCGTTACCCCCACGAGCGTACCCTGCTTGGATGACGCTCGTCGAGATAGGCTGCCAGCCCACGGCGATGCTGCCAGCCGTGAGATTCCTGATGGTGTCCAGCTCCGGTGATGACGTGACGATCTCCTCCACAGTCTCGAAGAGTGTGGCGTCTGTCTTGAAGCTGGTCGCATACCAGTTGAGCCGCGGCAGGGACGGGGGTACCTGGCTCGCAAGGAAGTCGGTCATGGGCTGAATGTGGACGGTATCGGCAATGGCGGGGATATCATAGAATGGTGCGAAGGCGTCAGGGTTTTCCACGGGTCTATTGTATACCATGTTTAGTAATACGCCGAGCGTTCCGTTGAGTGGAAAGGCCTGCATCATGAGGTTCGCATATGGGTCCTTGACAGCAGCCGACTGATATGCTAACAGGGCGTCGAACAAGGCTGGAAGAGCATCGAGCGTATAGACTCTATAACCACCCCAGACAAGCCCAGTCGGGTAAGTGGTGAGGGTGAACCTAGTCACAATGCCTGTCAGGGCTGTTGTTAGTGGCGTCTGCGACTCTCGTCACCTCCAACCCAAACTGGTCGAGATGGCTTACCAAAGTTGTTGGCGCCACCTTTTAGAGCCCACCACAAGTCGGCGTGAGAATGCTTATTAGCGTTTACAGTCGAGCCATCAGCTAATACGATCTACCCACTCTATGCTTAGTCGACGCCTCACGGTTACAGTGGCTATCCGAGGGTCCAGACTTCTTACCTCAAAATTGACGACATTATCGCAGACCAAGCCGTAGAGATCGGAGAGATAGGACAACCCACCTGCAAGAAAAAGATCAGCAATGCTTGCTGTAGCTTTGAGGTCGCGGGCGTAGGAAGAGAGCACCTACTGCCGAGTGTGAGCCCGCCGACGCCCACCTGAAGAATCCTGCCACCGACCACGGTCACATTGTATTGGTCCAGATGACGATATACATCACCCCATCTCATACCAGTACCGACTACGGCGGCGCCCCGCCGGGGATCATACTCGACGCTATTGAATCCAGACATGTCGAAGAGGACCCCATCGTTTATATTTGCGCCGAATGGTGCAGGCGAGTGCCCTCCGGAGCGGATCGCGAAATGCACGCCTACTTGGGCAAGATACCTGACTGCCTGCGACACTTGTTGGGTTGTCGTTGCTTGGATGACACAGGTTGGGGATGCCCAAGCCGTTTGAACCCTACCAATAAACTAGGTAGTTAGCTCATCACGATCATCACGCCATAGTATGTAGTGTTGGGACGGACCAATTTCCTTGGGAGGCAGATGAATACGGAGCATCGGTGGGGAGGACAACTCCGGTGCCAAGAGCGCTCTCCAGATAGGAACATGCAGTTGACGCAGTAGTCTGATTAAGCACACCGGAAGAGGGTGAGGGGAGGCACAACAATGCTGCTAGGATCGATAGCGCCCTCGACCAAGTTATGTGAGCCATGTTCGACTGGCGTAGTCAAGTGTAGTATGGAGACGGGATCGTAGGATGCGGAAGTTAGCGCCAACGTGTGGGTTACGGAACCTATCTCTTCTCCTTCATGATTCTTGGGTTGATCTACACTAATATATGGGATGAGATTAGTTGCCATTGTAGTCGTGAGAGCCACATTCTGTTCGTGGACCGTAGGTAAGAAACCACAAGGCGTTTCAAAAAGATCCGGTTGTAATGCCCGGTGCTCTTCATCGTGAGTCGCCTCTGACATGCCTTACCAACATACCGACTACGTAGACCGTGCGGTGTGGCATAGATGAAGACGTATAGCATAACAATGCAAGGCAAAAGATAAGCACGTGAATGGCTAGGTGAGAGGAGGGTCGTCAATGCGGTTTCATTTGACCAACTGCCGCTGCCTACACCGGACTGGCGTTGTCTGCTTGGTCACGAGGGCAAGGTGTGCGGTCGAGCCATTGGTGGCCCTGCAGATACTGCCCAGGACCATGGGCATGGTAACTGAAGATCAGACGAGAATAATCCACTTTCGGACGGAGCCAGGCGAGCAAGCCATCAAGCAGAACTAACTAATACTGGAATCGAGCGAGAGGAACACCTGGGACTCTGCACGTCATGAGTAAACCCTGACAAGGGCTGTCGGAAAAGGAATAGCGTATGAAGTCACATCGTTAGCATAGTATTGATTGTGGGTTATGATCCTGACCCGAGTTTCTGCCTGATCTCGGGACCTGATGACCGAGCAGGTAAGGTTAGAGTGATAGCGTCCTGTTCGTATCTCAACGACACAGCACGTCCCGGTGAGCGGGCAGAAGCGGATGAATTTGAGTTTATGTACTGAGTTGCTACTACACTTCTTAGTTATACAGTTGCAGCGACGCTCAGCGAAAGCTTCATGTGATACACCTTCACCAGGCATCAACACTAAGCGTTTACAACAACAAGCGCGAGGGAACTGGGAGCAACATCGCTGCGGGTTCTGCGGCCCAATCCGCAGTCATGTCGAGCCGCGGCTGGCGGTTGCCTACCAATAGCATCGCAAAGCGTTCGAGGTCGTTAATCGAGACGAAGCATGGCATTCAGCCCGGTGGAACCAGACGAGGGACAGGCATTCGCTGGGTCCTACCGGGGTGATCCAATCCCAAAACCGGAGCTTTGCTCAGCTTGTTCACGGGCGTGGGACAGGGGTAAGAGGAATGGGGCACGACGACTCCAGCTTATGCATATTTAGCGTAGAGCCGATGATAATAATAATAAGTAAGCAGTCAGCCACTCCGACCTTTTCTCATCTGGGCAGTGCCTACACTAGCTCGCCGTACCCGCGCATTCATCGCAACTCAAGATGGCAATGACAAACACCATGATGCTTGCCGACGGGGGGTGTTTCCCCCCCAAAAGCAAACCTGCAAGTAAAGCGCTGGGCTTTCGTGTCACAGTTCCGTTCAAGGAGGAGGGGAAACAAGATTCAAGCCCGCAAGCCATTCGGCCCTGAGGGATTTCGGACTGTACCGCATTCCCCTCCATTCAATACCACCGGACGCTATTGACTAGGTTCTGACGTTGGACTGAATGTACGGCTCCTAAAAAGAGGCACTGATACTGATATAATGTCAGAAGCTGTCGTCCAGCGCGCCCCATAGAGTCGGAAACAGCCAAGTGCATTAGTGTCAGGAGCCTCTGGATTACACACACGGGAGGGATGGAGCCCATCTATCCACCTGGTAACACCCACCGAGTGCCCGTAGGAATGGATCATCATCGTGGCCGAGTCACATGTTCGCTGTATGACCCATACACGACCTATATACAGGGCTGCGCTACGCTGTGTTGATCCATCGCGGAGGGGCCAAGTCCTAAGGCACCCACCCTCGCCATCCGTAACTATCGGAAAGAAGTGGGTGTGCAAGGTGAGCTTCTCGTGAATCGGGTAACAACCGGTATATTGTGACGACCGGTGGGAAGCTGAACTGTGACGAGGACTAAATATGGACGTAATACATTGCCTACGGTACCCAGATAGGCAGACCAGCGGAGGTTTCCATCAGCAGCTGACAGAGATGGGATAGGCAGACTATTTTCGTGAGAATCTTAGGTTGCTTTGCCGTATGGATGGGAGTGAGATGTTGGAACATACTCCATCCCGCTTGAGGCTACGTACGCAGTTAGAGATGGGTGACTGGCTGGCCAGACTCGCCCGTTTCTCAAGGATGATTGGCTCTACTCGAAGTCGTTGGCCTTGGGAAGGCATCTATATAAGGAGTGGCGCTTGAAGGCATGCATTTGCCGTGAGACATCTCTCGCCATTCAAGTCACTCCTCCTCCTGTCCAATCACTTATAGTCAATATCTAGTCGAAGACTCTGACTACCGTCTCAATCGTCATACGTCATCACCACCAACATGGGAGGGAAGAACGACATCCCGACGTACAACAAGCCAGCTCTTAACAAGCTAACAGCTGAAGCCCTTGCTGCTCCTACAGCGTTTGAAGATGCCGCCCTTGCTCAGCAGTATGGTGGTCATCACTCCGGAGGCTGGGTTGGTCGTCTACCCGTATCTTGGGTTCCCTATGTCCAACTTGCCCGGCTGAGTCCGCCAGCTGCCTTATTCCTCATCTACTTTCCCCATTTCTTCGGAATCATTCTGGCCGCCTTGATCCAGCGCTCCTCGGCTTCCGAAGTTCTGCGAGCTGGCCTCGTCATGTTCGGTGGGAGCTTCTTCTTCTCCAATGCCGCTCACGGCTGGAACGACCTAGTCGATGCCCCCATAGATCAAGCAATTGCCCGTACGAGCAAGCGCCCTATCCCTCGAGGCGCCATCACGCCGCGTGCCGCCTTCATCTTCACGATCAGCCAGGGCATCGGCGCGGCCCTGTTCCTGCTCCTCATGCCGAGCGGAAGCGCTATATATGCCGTGCCGAACATTATCGGGACGATATACTACCCATGGGCCAAGCGGCACACCAACTTCGCTCAGTTCGTGCTTGGTTGGTGTTTGGCATGGGGCATCATCATGGGATCATGCTCCATGGGGCTCAAGCCTTTCATGGGAGGCCCCTTCGGGTCTGATTCGTCTTTGTACGCGCCAGTATGGGTGCAGCCCTCCATCGCCTGCGTCTTCTTTGCAAGCATCCTATGGACCATCATCTACGACACAATTTATGCTCATCAGGATCTGAAAGATGATCTCAAAGTTGGTGTCAAGAGTATCGCTGTCCTGTTTAGGGACCAGACCAAGGTGCTTTTGTGGCTCGTCCTTGGGTGTATGATTGCCCTGCTTTCCATGACCGGTCTGCTCGAGCAGATGGGATGGCAGTATTACTTCATTGCCGCTGGCGGCTCTGCAGTATCTCTCGGGGCTATGATAAGTAATGTTGAGTTGAAGGATTCCGCAAGCTGCTGGTGGTGGTTCAGATACGGCTTTTGGCTTGCTGGCAGCGCTATTGCTGGCGGCCTCTTATCGGAATATCTACTCATGGCGCCCCTGTCGTATATTTAGGTAGATTTTACATCGCTTTCGATTAGGTACGTGAATTTCAGGAGCGGGCGTTGGAATTTTTATGGTTCCTCTTTATTTAAGATTTCCATATCAAAATATAGATAATCAAGATAATTATTTGCTATTATTCCCAAATAGTCATCAGTGGTCGTGATTATGTGATACCACGTGCTTCTCCCGCCCTCTTCATCCGCTTGTGGCACCGCTTATACTGTCGGCCAATTCTTGTTGATATCGATAATCGCCCCGTTGGACGTCTCCGCAACAGCAGGGTCGGAGAAGAAAATACAGTATTTAGCCACATCGCTCAATCGGATCAACTGCTTAGCTGGGTCGAAGCCTGGAGCTACAGACTGCGTGCGAGCCATACCCTCCTGGTTGAACCCTGTCGCGAAAACATCGACGATGTTCGTGTCCATGCCGCCCATAAGGAACGCGATCGAGTTAATTCCCTTGGGGCCGTAAAACGTAGCAGTATTCTTCATCAGACCAAGGAGTCCGTGCTTGCTGACCGTATACGCCGCTCCTGCAGCGAAACCACGGACGCCCGCCACTGAACTGATGTTGATAATTGTGCCACCGGATGGCGACTGGGACTCGAAAGCATTGACGGCCGCTTTGGTGCATAGGTAGGCGCCGGTCAGATTAACCCCTAAAACCTTATTCCACAGGTCTAGCGGCAGTGTGCCAGCGGCATCGAACTTGTCCATGATGCCCGCATTGTTGATTAGCATGTCGATGCGGCCGAATTTGGCGGCAGCATTGGTGAAAAATGTGGCCACGGCCGTCTCGTCGGTGATATCCGTCTGGGCAGTGATGAACTTGTCGCCGTACTTTTCCCACTCGGCGGCTGTCTCTTTTAGGCGACCCTCGTGCACATCGAAGATGGCGACGTTGGCGCCGGCGTCTAAGAAAGCGGAGGCAATTGCCTTGCCAAGACCTCCCGCACCTCCTGTGACCACGATGGTCTTTCCTGCTGCTGACGACGCGGCCATTTTCAAGTATGTCTGTATATGAACGGGTGCGATGGTGTCTGTGTAGAAGCTTGAGGATTTACAATCTACTTGTGACGGCCGTCCAATGGCGACTATATATATTCAGATGCATAAGTTTTATGAACGATTCGCGTGTGACCCGAAAAACGCGTATTCAGCAGTTATCCACGCACGGGGCCGCCTCCATTCCGAGCCCTGACTTATGGCCGGCTATGCTCAGTTCATTAGACCCGAATACGAGTGCTTAGTGTCTTAGGCATGGCCCCCAAAGTTCGCGGCAGATTAGACGCCGTTGCATGACCCCAGGAAACATACTCTTATTCTTATTCGCACGTGTTATGGATGTAACTATCGAAAGGCCTCTGTTTATCTCCGTTCTCTCTTCGGCTTCCCCGCACGGCAACCCCACCGCCAAGATAGGCCCAATATGTCTTCTATTAGCGAGGAGCGATGGCCTCACTTCAAGAATGCTGAAGACACTTATGATTTGTTACTGATTCAATGCGAGGCTACACGTGCAAGATATCAGCATACATACTTCTCAGTCAATTGTTAGAGTTGGTGGCTACTTGGTAGCTCAACTTGAGTTGGAAGAGCGTGCAGGCACGGAGGGTAAATCTGTCCGGCACAACATTAAAGGGTCATCTAGGCCTCAATAAAACGAGCGAGATATTCAAAGATTAGAGCGAAGATCTCTAGCATCCTAAAATGAGCTCTTTTGATGTTACCATATACGATTTAGTCACAAATAAAGTATATACAAGAATGTCACGTCATGAGACAGTTCTAAAACGTCCCGAACATCGCTCAAGACCCCTGAGTATCGCCTCGCGTCTAAACCCTGTCTACCTAAGTAGATAGATAACAATTTACTCGAAAGTGGGGTTGGCATTATTATAAAGCTGCTCGAAGTAAGCCTCGAACCATGTTCCGGCTTCGGGTGCGGGCTGCAAAGCAGACGCAAGGCCACAGTGGTAATCATATCGCTCGGCGCTGGTATCGCTGGTACCATCGCATTCACCACCAGGCTTGACCCAGACAAATGCATCGAGGAGGTCACTGCCCGTGTCAGACGAAGGGCGGAGACCAAAGCCAGTGCCGATGGCATTGCACCAGTCACCCCATGCGTTCTGGCCAGTGGGCTGCTTGCCGCTACGGCCGGTGTCAGTGATGAAGTGAGCATCCCAGCCGTTGGCCTTGAGTAGGGGAGCGAAGTTGTTGATGTAGCTCGACTCGTCGCACACGTTATTGCCCTGGGTGTACGAAGGGCAAGCTCCGTCGATCTTCCAGGCGTTGTAGTTGGCGACGTTGGTGGCAATGCCACGAAGAGCCGCCGGAGCGCCGGCATCATTGTAAACCTGAGCGTATAGCGTGGCAGCAGGAGTCAGGTTAGCTGGCCAGCCAAGCCAACCGGCGTGACCGCCGTCGAGGTACATGGCAACATTGGCAAGGTTCAGGCTTGTGATGGCATAGTTTGTGCACTCCAGGTAGGCGTCTTTAGCATTGGAGCACTTGGAAACACTCAAGTTGGTAACTAGATTGGCGAGAGAGTCGGGCTCTGGAGAGAGGTTAGTAAAAGGAAAATGAAAATACTTGAGAGTTTCAGTTACTAACCAATGACCAGAATGACTTGGACGTCGGAGTACTCCGTGAGAACTGCGACAATGGCATCGATGTACGCCTTGTACTTCTCAACACCACCATCTGCAATAGAGTATTCTCCGTTGGAGGCAGCAGCAGCACAGTCACGGTCTGGAAGATCGTAGACAACGAAAATACCGACATAGTTGCCACCGTCAGCATTGGCAGCGCGGATGTCTGCCATAGTGGTCTCCATCAGGTCGACCTTTTCTAGGGTGTCCCTATAGACTGTTAATACTGCTCATCTGGTCGAACGTCGGATCCAGATGGAACTTACAGCCACATGAAGCTCGGCACTTTGGCAACGGCCGCAGCCGCAGCGCCTAGCGTGGGTACCGCGTAGGCACTGACTTCAGATGCGTAGTAGGCGTTAGCCCACATCGTCACACCCTCAAAGGGGTTGCCAGATGCGCCCGCAGTTCCAGTGGTACCTGCACCGCCGGTGGTGGTTGTCTGTTACGTGACTTGTTAGTAAGTTCATGTCTAGTAATGGTTGGATATGAGGATATGACTTACAGCCCTGGTAGTAGTGGTCTTGGTTGCGCTTGTTGTCGACGATGTCGCTTTTGTAGTCGTGGCACTCGTTGTTGTCGCAGCGCCCGCCTGGCATTGGCTGTAATAGTCGTTCAGCACGACACAACTGCTACCGCTGGCACAGCAAGTGGCTCCAGACCAGCCAATACCACCACATTGTCCACTATTTACTAATTAGCATGCCGGGCATAAGCAGGCTTTCAGTTCTAGAGAGATCATACTATAACGCGGCACAGGTCTGACGCTCTTCAACGGCCCCCTCTAAGGGGGCCGCAAGAGCGAGAGTGCTCAAAGTAGCGACGAGAAGACCCTTGGCAGCCATTTTGTCTGATTTCGCAATCTGCCTGAAAGATGTGCTTGACGTGTGCTGTAGATGTCTTCACGAAAAATGGGAGGAGCAAAGGCTTTATATCATCAAGCCGTCTCTTGTTGTTCCGTATGTTCCGGTTAGACGGGAAAGAAATGTCGAAGGACCCATCCTCGAATTAAAAGCCCGGACAGACGAATGAATTCAAGACAAGCTTACTCAGGTATTCATTCATGCGCTTTGACGGATGTCTGTCAGTTGCACGGAAACGCGGTTCACGTTCCGGAATACCTAGTGAAAAGCCGAATCTGGAAAGAAAGAGGCTACAACGAGCCTCATGTAGACTTCATTCCTCTTTGGCTAAGGGCGTCAGCATTGTGAAGGACAACGTACGAGAAGGGGAAATTGCCCGCCAACCAAGTATTGAGAAGGCGCGTTCAAAGGATCGTGAAGTCTGGGAAGACTGGGCAACTGGCGGGACCCGGGTTGCTGGAAGAGCGACTAGCCGGGTTTGGCATCAATCTCGGAGGCACGCCCAGACAAGGCCCGAATAGGGAGGTCAGGTACACAGACGTGGCCGGGGCAGGGTGCCTGGCGGAAATCAAGGGGCCGGCGATGGACACGGGGCTGCAGCTTCTGCACCAAGCTCGCTAGTCGATGCTAAAGCATCGCAGCATGGGCGTGAAAGGGCAGAGAGAGGGGCAACCGCAGAACTCCCAAGCGTGTAGAGAGGCATCACCGGTGATGAATGTTGATGCTCCCGAAAATCTGTTGGTAGTATCACCGAACTAGGCAAGCGTCGTCATCCATCACATGGGAAGCCACTCAGTTTGGCTTGATGCCTGCCCATCAACGCCGATGTTCATCGGAAGCTGCGCGCCATGAGACCGGGTTCAAACATAAATGAGCAGGGACTGACGTTGAGCGACAAGGAATGGCAGAAACATGCCGAAATGTTTCATGAGAAAGACCGGGCACATCCATGACGCGCATCATTCTCCCGCATCCTGAAAGCATTATACTACTTACCTACCTGGCTACCTGCAAATTACAGTGTTTCTCCTAAAATGTTATCGTGCAACTCAGTCGATTGATTCCCTCCCTAAACACCTAAGTACTCACTTTTATGCTCGGAGCAGCTTTCTGAGCCTGCCATCGACGTCGCTAATTTGGTACCATCCACAGCCATATGCAGTGTATATCGCTTCCTTATCTCCCTCGGGAGGCAGACTCGGAATTGGTTAGCAACGCCGTTTCGAGCATACTACACAAATGTGAAAGTAGCAGAGAGACCCGCGCCGCAATCAAGAGGAGAGTGGTATCTTGGCACACCGCGCCGACGAGCGGATACACTATGCCACATTTAGTGTCACACCGTATCACTGGTGCTACAATCAGTTCTCAAGCACCTGACAAAAATGTCCCCACGTCACTTCAATTATCACTAAACCTGTGGCTTTGTCGTGATATACATGTCCGATGAAGCTATTCCCTGAAAGCAGCTGCGGAAACATTTGCAGTCTCCTCTTAAATAAGTCTGCTAAGGGAGTACCTACATAGGCTTAGGAGATGATGGTTAGCAGCCGAATAGGGACTTCGTTGACCAAGGTTTGAGAGAGAATGCCTAGTACTCCAAGACTCTCTAGCGGCGGTGCCCCCATCACGCGGGGTCAGCCGGCAAGCGACACGCGTCAATGCTCCCGGAAGCCAGCTCCGATATCTCTATAAAGGAATCATCACTTGCAGGCATGCAGATAGACCTTTTTTCGATATCAGAAATCCCTCTTCTTTACTTCTTTCTAGGTGACAGCTTAGATCGAACAGAAAACATACGCCCGTATGCTAGGTTGAGTATCGGCCAGTTCTCTTAATATTCCATCTTCATCAAGCGGGATGCAGGCATATTCTATTATTGGTATTACAACTCAAAATTACACATTCAATCCGCGGAGAGTGTAACGCGCGTAACCTTCGAGGTTGAGGTATACAAGCACAAATAAGTGATCAGGTCAAACCATTTCCTATCATAGCAATCTTTGATAATATAGATAGGCTCTGTCGGCCCTACAGTAGCTAGCTAACACCTGACTTGTCACAACGAACACCAGCACATTGATGAAGGCGCTGATGGTATTTTGATGGAGGAAACTGCTTTCGGCAATCGGCAGCGTCAAGGGGCGCACAGGTTGAAGATGCATACCTGGTGGCGCTCCACGTAGTAGAGGTCCAATCGCCAGCCGTTAAAGCAAGCCGTATGTACACTTTTGAGAAAAGCGGGAAAAATTTTGTTCGATTCGTAGATCTAGTGCTCAGACCATGTTATTGCGACTTACTCGCAAGAATGGGGTTTACGTACCGTTCTTAGTGTTGTTGGAGATGTTTGTGCAAGTCCTGCTATATTAAGGTGCCTCATATATACACGCCTATTGTAAGCTATTAAAGTGAACGTTTAGGTATCTCGTTCAAGTGCAGGTGTAGTACTTGGAAGAGTATCCTCACATGGTCATCCTGTTAGGTCGAAGGTGACGCCCAGTTGTTGAAATGTGATGCCTGATAATCCCTGGTATCTAGTGAGTTTCAATCTCACTTACACAACATGAGATGCGTTAACTATGGCTAGCTGTCAGGCTCAATATATTGCTATATTGGCAACCATTGTGATCTATCAAGGTGGTCTTCGAAGGCTCTTTATGTAGGCTACAAAGGACCTACGACGTGGCGGCCCATGCCCCGGGCCTGCTCTACGCATTTCGCTCGTCTCACCTCTCGCACCTCTCTTATCACAACCCGTTGATTGCTGTTTCCGTTTCCCGAGACTCATATCAGCCGGATCCTAGTGGTTAGTCTATCATTTTATACTGACTTTAGGTAGGTATTCCGACACTGCCTGTCCCACACCTTCACCTACAGTAGGTACCCCAACCTAGCCTCATGCAAGGGCCACGCGGGGTAAAGCGCGACTCAGATATGTTCAGTTTGGACTTGGTAGCACTTCCATGTTGCGTCGCACCACCTCTGCTTCGTCTGCATGATTTCCTCTGGTCTGGCTGTTTTTATGACGTGGTACGATTTTGCGGTGAGTGCTAGGGTCTCGGACGAAATCCAATGTCCAAAACCACTTTTGAGCGTCGCGCTGCCGCACTCCTGTAGTATGCCAACCCTTGCTAAATGGTGAGCAAATGTCGTTGTAGTCGATTAGTCTCCCTCCATGCCAATTGTCGGGTTTATATGCTTCTAAAGCAAACCCTACCGCATAAAAGAAGTCGAGATGTAATTGGCCGATGACGAGATCCTGTTTGGCTCCCGGGACGAATTCAAAAACGACGGCCCAACGCCAGTCTAAGCTACCGTCGACCTCATGCCGCACCGGTGGATCAAGCAGAGGAAGCTGATCTTGTTGTATCTGCATCCATCCATGGCATGTAGGCAATGGCGGGAATGGCGGCGGTGGATCTGTTAAGCCTTGGCGCGATGATGGTCGTAGCGATTGGCGACCTTCGTCACTAAATGAGTACAGATTGCGGACGGCGCTCTTGTATGTCGTAGGACCCTTTCGGATCTTGATCCCCGGATAAGTAGACATAGCCCATTTAATCTTTTCAATTAGCGCGATGGTGCGAGATTCGTCCTCAAAAGGCCATTCGACAGCGCGGAATCCTCCCCGGGGAAGTGGCTGTGGGTTCGGCCGCAGAGTGCGCCAGAACTAGAGGTAGAGTTAAATACCGATCCAAATAGCCACTGCCCAACGCCGAAATACGTACAACCTTTATAGCGACCGGCTCAACGTTTCCAATCCTGGCTTTATAGACAATCCCCTCCTCCCCGTGCCCCAGGTATTCGAGCCATTCGATCTGCGTTCCGCGCCCGGGAAACCGACGTAATGTAGCATGTGTAAAATCATTCCACGTAGTCGGTGGGGGACCACTGAGCGTATTTTCATCAACAGGCGGAGAATGCCTGTTCTGGCCAGTTTCGTTGTCAACTGAATAATTCATCTCGATAGTATGGGATATAAGACGTGATGGTAGGTGATTAGCACAGGGAAGGGTTGTATTTAAAGGGGCAGCGTGTATGGTGGATGGTGGGCCACCACCACAATACACCGACAATAAAAATTCAGAGCAAAGGTAAGGTAAAAACCAACATAATACCAACATAATACCAACACAATACTAACATAATACTCTCACAAAGCCACATTTAATTAAAACCCCTATTTCTTTACCTATTCATTTATAATGTGTTAATCTTATAATAGCTATTTTTTCATATTTAAATAAGGCGTTAAAGTATTAAGTGAGTTTGTCTGATTTCAGCGCATATAAAAGGCATAGAAGATACGCTAAGTATCGTGCGAGAAGTAGACGCAGCTTTCGGGACAGACAGTGATCGAGCATTTACGACAAGGGTCGATCGGGAAGTTCAGAAGATTAAGTGGACTATGGATAGACAGATGAAGGCGGCAGCTGTTTAGGATGGGAACCGAAATACGAGGAACTTTCCGTATGTGCGTATCAATATGCATGTCCTTGTGAATGTTCACTAGCATAGATTATAAATGAGTGTGTACTTGAATAGAATGATGGACAATTGCGGGGTGACTAGGTGTCATATATATCACTAGTATGCTCAACGATCGTATAGTGCATTACGGTTAGCATGTGACGATTCGAAGGGTACGATGGCCGTGTGATGAGCACCTTCGCAAGAATCACATAAGCTTTAAATATCTACTTCATGGTACGCGGTGGCTAGGAGCACCTGTTCTGGTATCTCCAACCTTACCTTATACGTATTATAAGAGTATTGTTATCAGTGTGACAACCAAGGTATAACCGCTGAATAATCGGGATATAAGGAACGCATAAACGGGGGATAACTGGATTATAACATTATGGCCTGGTTTATTACTATATAGAGCAAGCAGAGAATGGAGTGCGATATACCTAGGTAGGCCAATATTGAGGGCCATGAAGGCGTAGTCCAAGATATAGAGTTTCATGACGGTTCGTAGTCAGGGTCCATATTTGCTTCCATCCCGGTGATCTCGCCATCGCTTACAACGCGTCCTTTGCCTATTGGATGAGTGAGCATGAAATAGGACTGGTAGTACGACCGGCAAAGCCACTGCTTGTATGCAGACCTATCTCCGAAATCTTGCAACTGGAAATCGAGCCAGTCAGGAACAAACAAGTTGTCGGGGATCATCGGATTTGCCGAGCAAACTTGTTTGAGAACATTATCTTCTTCAATTAGCTGATTGAGGAAAATGTTATCAGAATTGCGGAGAACATATGTGATAAGGCGAAATACGTCGACATGCGATAACTAATCGTATGTCTGATATTTTCCTGGTTCGGCGGTGTCCTTGATTCGATCCAGGAATGTATCGAGGGCAGTAGAGATGGCAACTATCGTTTGATGACGATGCTGTGACGATGCTGTGACGAAGGGATAGACCAGATAGCCCATACATATGGATTCATGCCCATGCCCAAACTATCCTTAATCCAACGACAACGAAGAAGTTGCTGAAAAAGACAAAGAGGTGGTGAAGAATTCTCAATATAATCTCGCACCGCATACCCAATATTGTCCTCATGACAAGTGCCGCCGTTGACTACGATATGCCAATGAAGTGTCGACGATTCCGAAATAGGAGAAAGGGATAGCATGGCCTTGAAAATGCTGGGATGTTTGGCAGAGAAGCCAAGAAGATAGCAATTCTGACATACAGAAGACAGCGAGCATGTCTGGTAAATCTCGCTGGCTAAGTCAAGAGGAACAAGAAGCACTGCAACCTCGGGATCGGATTTTGAGAATGAGGACAGGGTATTCTGGCGCTCTTGTTGAAAGTGACGGGGCAGGATGTTGAAAACTCTGAAACCGGCGAGGGCGAGGATTATCGCCAGCATCCTAAAGGAATATATTAGGACAGGCAACTATAAGACAACATGGAAAAATAAAAGAAAATGCACGGGGAGGTAAGAAACTGAATATCACAACAGTTAATTTCAGTTTCATATCTCAGCTTTGGTATTTTACCTATCGGTTCCGCCCAAATCCATTGCCACACTCACACCAATAGGTAACAACGCACCTCACTCATAAGGTTCAGCCGGATCATAATAAACCATTACCATCCCCACTCCTCTTACAAAACACCTCATCCTAGAGATTCGTGACCGATAATCACCAATAATGGATTCTCCCCACAAGTTTACGGCACATGTCTGTCGGCGCGAACTCACTGCTGATTTCGACGATGCCATGGTCCAAGACGCCATGGCAATCATCTTGTTCCCAACTCAACATACTGACGGAGTCTTCACAAGCCGTCTTGTCAATCACTACAGGACGTTGGAAGCCCAGATACTCCCCAATCCTCTCGGGGGATCCGATGACGAACACAGCGACACACCTTCCTACAATCTCGTCCAGCTCTACAGATTACACGGCCGATTACTATTATTCATTGAGGATTACCTTACTAAAGCGACTGCGACAGACCCTTCCCGTGAGTATTCCGGCCTCTCACCTTTGTCTCTTCATAGCCGATATCTGACATACAGGGGTCACCTACTATGTCCTCGATTTAGCGCGGCGGACCTTACTGACGCGGAACGACAGCGACTGTTTAGGGCTTTCTTACGTTACGAGCTTCTATGAAAAATGTGCTGCTCTGTTGAGATTAGTGACTGGAATTGGTATTACAATGTTCGCTTGCTAGGGGAGTATTACAAGGAGAGCCCAAGATCAGAAGGCTACAGGTACTTTAAGGACTATATACCATCCATAACCCCTTAGCGTAACACACCCCTTAGCGCAACACCAAAAACAACAGGTCCTATATATATTACTCTTTTTTAACCCCCTTATAGATAATTAACTAATAGCTTAATTAACTAGCAAAATATATCAATATATAGCTAAATAGCTAATTAATTAAAATATTTATTTGGTATTCGTATTTAGTGACCAGATTTTATAAAGAGATAGTAAGGAATATAGTTAAAATTAGCTAATTTAGTGTCTTTATTTTCGACGCCTTTATTTTTAATAACTTTACAATTATTTTCTTTAATATTTTTGGCTTTATTTTTAGTAGTTTCTTTGATAGTATTAAGGATTTTTATAGTTGTTATAAATTTGTAATTCGGGTTAGAGACCTTCTGGCGCTTTTTTAGGTATATATGCTTAATCTTTGCCTTAAGGGCCTTATTTTTCTGGTTTTTTATAAAGATATTGCAAGTTTATTTTTTAAAAGCTATAGTAGCCTTAAAAAACTTTAGTAGAGTTATAAGGGATTTATTTTTACTAAGGTCTTATATTTCTTGTGCTATTTTTAGTATTTAGAGTATTTTATCTTTATTATTAGAGATTTTAATAGGTTTAAAGATAGCTACTTGTTTTTATTGCAATTTAAAGTGTTATAATACCTTTTTTTAGCTTATAGGCCAGTTTTTAATGACTTTAAAGCCTAATTTTAGCATAGTTTTTATAAAAGCATTCTCTTTAGCCTTCTTATAATACTAAATAAAGTTAATCTTATTAACTAGCGCTGCGTTAGTAAAGCTATTTAAAGCTTGCAAATGCTTATAATATATAGCCTTAAAGGTGTTATATAGCCTATTATCTAAAGGCTAAAGACTGTAGGAGGTGTAAGTAGAAAGAAAACAAAGCTAAATATTATTAAAGCAAGCTAAAAATATAAATTTATCTTTAAAATAACTAGTTAGCCTTTATTTTATAATTATTTATGCAATAAAAATAAGAAAAATAAACAGATAATATATATAGATATATAACTTTTATGCTTATTTAGGATTAAAAATACAGCCTTAAAATCGTTTTTGTTATAAAGCTAGTAGACTTAGGGTATAAAGACTTATTTAAGCTAGTATTTAGCTACTTTGTTATTTGTCCAGCCTTTAGAAGTGTAAATCCAGTTCTAATTGGCAATAGTTTTAAACTTTTTAATAAATTATTAAGCTTAAAGGTCTTTTCCTTTAAAAATAATGCCTAGATTAAAGGCTATATTAGTAGCTAAGATAACTTTGATAAAAGAAGTCTAGCCGCAGCTTTAAAAGCTTTTTAAAATAGCTTTTTTATTAGTAAAAAAACCAAGGACTAAAAAGTTAAGGCCTGGCTTTTTATTAGCTAAATATGTAATTAAAGCTTAATCTAAGCTATATTGTATACTAAAGCTAGCTATAATACTACCTTTATTAACGTTAAAAGTTAACTCTGGTTTTATCTACCTAAAATCTTTGTATATATTAAAATACCAGTTAACCGCCTTAGTTATAAAGCTATTAAAACGCATAGCCTCCTGTCTTTTGCCAATTTTAGTGTAAATTAAAAGATTGCACTTTTAAAACCTGCTTATCTAATACTTTCTAAAGTCACTATTATAACCGCGTTATTTTGCAAGTATAAATGTAATAGCCCTAACTACAGAGTGCAAAAAAGTAGCGCTAAAGGCTTTTTAGTATAAAATCCACTATAAAATTATATTTTCCTACTTTTTAGACAATATCTGTTAAAGGTGTATTGTTTTAGCGCGCAAAGGTCTGCTAGAGAGTTTATACGAAAAGGTAGCCTTAAAAACACTATACTTCTACGCTGCTTTACTTAAAGATATACTATTATTAGTTATATCAAATATAGTATTAATTAATAATTCTTTAGTATAAGGCGGTATTGCAATAGTTTTACTTTTAATTAAAATAGGTGGTATTAAAGTTGGTATATTAAATAGAACAAAATACTAAGATTAAGGGGTTTTTAGTAGATTATCTAGTAGTATAGGCCCTAATTAAGCCGGGAATAACCCAATTAGCTATATATTATCTATATAGGCCTAACTGCTAAAAAAAGCGCTATTTAGCAGCATTATCTATAAAAAAAAAGCTTTATTGATAATTATATTGGCTATAAGTAAAGTGGGTATATAATTGGTAGTATTGCTAGGTTTAGCGGTTGCGCTAAGGGGTGTGTTGCGCTAAGGGGTTATAGATGGTACTCTTTTAGAAAATAACATTAGTATACTAAGTTAATTAGGTATTAGTATTATAAGTAAGTAAAAAAGGTATATATATATTATATACTATTATATTAACTAAAAAGTAGAAGCTAGATATATATAACCTATATATATAGAATTAAAAAACAACCTAGCAGATAGTTTAATTAAGCCTTTTAATAAGCAAAAATATAAATAGTTTATATATATATTAAGCTTATTTAAAATTAAAAAAACTATAAAAGAAAAAGGTAAAAGGAGCTAAGCTTTTAATTATAACCTTTTATAACTAGATAGTAATCTATTAAACTAATTAGCAAATAGAAAACAATATATTACTATACTATTTTATAGTTATTTACCCTTCCTTTTAAAAACTTTAAATCCTCTAATATTTTTAAGCTACTATTAATTACATACTAAAAAAACAGGCTATTATTAATAAAGAGTTAATAGAAAAGGGGCTAAAAAGAAGCTATTATTAGTAAAGTATTAGTAGAAAAGGGGGGACTAAATAAGGGGATTAGGTCTCTATAGTTAGGTCTTTACGCTATAATATAGGTTTTTATACTATAAAATCTATATACGGTCTAGTCTAGTCTGTAGGTCTTAGTCCTAGTCCTAGTCCTAGTCTTACTCCTAAATACTTAGGTAAGCAGAAAATTAAACATTAATTAAAAACTATATAGTAGGTCTAAAGGTTATTACTTTAGTAATCAACTTAAAAGATTAGTTATTATATAGTATATATATATAACTAAAGATTATAGGCTCTAGAAGACAAAGTAGGAGAACTAAGAAAAGTAGGGCTAGAAAGCCGCATTATTTAAAAATCTAGTTAGATTTATACCTATAAGTAAAGCATTTAGCATAGTAGTTATACTTGTATATTATACTATAATTAAAACTAGAATAATAGATTAATATTTAATTCTTATATTTAGTAATTAAGAAAATTAATTAGGATTTTTTAAGTAATTAGCTAGAGGGGGTATTAGCATATAGCCAATATAACTATATTGCCTGCTTAAATTTAATATATATTTATAGGGTTATAACTAGTAGTATATGCATATATAAGCAAAGAACATACTAAATAGGCTGCATATATATTTTATATAAGTAGATTACTATAACCTTTCTACTTTTTTATTATACTTTTTTAGTTAGATAATTATTACACTTTGCTCCCGGATTTCTTACTGCTAGCGTAACAGATAGTTTACAAAAAGTACTTTAAAAAGTTTAATATAAAATATTAAATTTAAAAAATAATATATTAAATAAAATAAAGTATATTTATATATTAAAAGCTTAAAAGTTTAAAAAATTAATAAAATAATTATAATAAAAACTTTTTAAAAGCTTTTTAAATATATATAGCTTTTAATT
>NPFG01000385.1:0-38262 GCA_002288965.1 Xylaria sp. MSU_SB201401
AACTATATATATATATATAATTTAGCCTCTAAGCTGCCTATTACATCGCCTATCAACCTGTAATTTGCCTTTTAATAGCAAAAGCCAGACTTTAAACTCTAAAAAACCTATAAAAAGCAAAAGATCTAGTAAAATAAAACAAAAGCGTTATTATTAAAAAGCTAATATGTTAACAGATTAAATAGCCTTTAGCTTTATAATCTCGTTAGCATAAATAGCCTTTAATAATTTAATCTAGGTATTAAAGTTTTATATAAAAGTATTAACAGCATATTATATAAAGGCCTATATAAAAGCCTACGCAGTAAAAATCGGTTAGTCAGCCATATATTTAAAGGTAAAAAAGAAAAAGATTTATATAAAAAAAACAATTTCTTATACAAAAGGGTACAAAGGAAAAGATTAATAGCTATAAAAAGGGCTAAATAATACTAAATACAGTAAAAACACTAGAATCGCTAAAAAATAAGCCTTGTAAAAAGAAGGCTGTCAATAGCAAAAGTGTTACCTACGAAAAAAGGCTTAAAAGGTAGCTAATAAAAGGGGCTATCAGCCGTACACAAGGGGCTAAAATCAAAAAAAAGTAGAAAATATATCAGTTTATATATAAAAGGGCAATATATAAAGGTATTTCTAACTACAGTTTATTTATAAGACCTAGCTATCTTAGTAGCCGCCTTAGTTAAAAACCTTATAATTATTATAATATTATACTTAGCATTATAATAAGTAATAATTAAGAACGTATATAAAATTATAAAGTAAAAAAGTTAAAAACTACTTTAAAGTTAAAAACCTTGTCTTATAAATATATAAAGTACGTAAACTATAAAGTAAGCCATATAGCAGAGAGCTATAACTATTACTATTAGATTTTATCGATAGAGATTAATTATTATATTTTTCTAATGCTCTCCTAATCCTCCGTGCGCTAATTGTTCTTTTAATATATATGACTAGTGGCTTAGCCACCTATATCAGCCACTATACTGCCACACTATGTTTATATAACACATAGCGCAGTGATTACGGGTCTAAGTGCTCGCTTTTCCTTTAAGTACCCTTGTCACTAAATCCAACAATTACTAGTTGTATTAGTGTTGTATTAGTGTTGACCGCTATTTTGACCTGGCCGACTAAGCGGGGTGGCCGGTTGGGTGGGCAGGGGCTCTAACTATTTTATCTACTGTCTTGCCCCTCACCGCCTATTTTCTGCCATTTTGTTTCTTTGCGGTTTTAGGCTTGCTTGCTATCGTAACTCCTATTTTGTCAGTTATCTTATCTCTTAAGCTCCACGGCGTTTACAGCTACTATCGACGCTCGAGTAATGCATAGCCCGACCTAGCATAAACCCCCCAGTCTTGATGGCGCTGCACGACGATGACATCCAATACCCATCCGGTTTCGGGCTCAGTGACGTTATCGCCTGGGGAACGACTGGGCTAGTCGTGCTTGACAGACCATCTAATAGCGTCATCAAGACCCCCTTTGATCCCCAGAACGAGAGGTGTATGAAGCAGATCGCAAGAGAACGCGACGTTTACGAAAGGTTTATTAGGCGCGGCGGTCATGAAGGGGTACTAGCATTCTACGGTCCATTCGAACGAGGTCTTCGTTTAGAGTTCGCTCCTAACTTCACCCTAAGGGCCTACAACCAAGACCATCACACCGACCGAGAGCAACGATTACGCTGGGCTGTGCAGATTGCTCGGGCCATCAAGTTCATCCACGGAGCTGGTGTCATTCATGGAGACTTGACATGTGCAAACATATATCTAGACAAGGACCTCAACGCCAGAATAGGTGACTTTGCTGGATCGTCTCTGGATGGATCTCCACTTCTAGTCCTCGTGACAGAAAGCCATGCATTTCCTGGGTCTCCCCTCTCCATCCAAGCCGATCTCTTTGCCTTCGGTAGCGTGATTTACGAGATTATGACTACACACTGCCCCTACGATGGACTAGACGAAACAGAGATTACCGCTCGATACGCAAGCGGGAAATTTCCAGAGACAGAGTCACTAGGAGCGGTTGGGACCATCATTAATAAATGTTGGCAAGGTACTTATTCCGCATCTGATGACATTATTAATGATTTAATAGGTATTTTGCTTCAATCTCCAAAGGTTAACCCTAGACTGACGCGAGTAGCTGAAGAAACCAAGGAATCCAATCTGCCCAGTGCGGTCATTGCAGAGACAATAGCACTAGCCACAATAGCAATAGTCATTACGAGTCTTCTCCTGTTTGGCCGAAGACTGTCAGCACGGATCCACTAACTACAACGACTGAGAGGCTCACATCATGAAAGGCAGCGAGGGCATTTTCCAGGCGCCCGCGTCGACGCCATTTGTATCACCTCCCCGTTCATTCCCTTAGCCGGCGTCGCATCGACGCATGTGAGTCCTGTCTTTTTGGCCTCATCACATCTATCCCACTTCCTCGTTGGGACCAGATGTTTCGGGTCGGCCTCAAAGCCATCATACTTCGTCTTCACCTCAAAGTAATGGCACATTGTTTCGCTATATCTTGGTTTGGGCTAATTTAAAAATAATGTAGTCGAAGGCTTGGTTTGGACTTGGATGAACTTCTGCCTCTAAATTCCATCGAAATATGATCTGAGTGCATGTCCTACATGTATACCGTGCTTTGATCAAATACGTATGAAGCTGTGTGGGCCAACACAGTTTTGGCGGGCATGGTTAGGCAGGTTGCAGCCCAACCATTAGGCATCAGCATCATCTTAAGCCTTTTAAAGAACAATGGCCGCTTGATTGAGAAAACAGCAAACGCAAGTCGCCTTCCAGTTGCAGCTAGTTGGGGACCCATGTCCTCTACTCGCTTGTCGGTATTATCATCCGAGGCACTCAAGAATGCTGTAGGGCGCAGGTATGCCACATGTTTTATAGGTCACTTCAGTCACACCAAAGTTATAAGCAAAACCACCGGATCACGACCACCCCCTATCGCGACCACCCCCCCTGCCTAATATATATAAAACTTATAAGGCTATTTTTATCACTAATACGTCGTTTTTAAAGCTGTTTTTAGTGTTTTTATTAGCTTTTAGCAATTTTAACCTCTATAACCTCTTTAGTATCTATATCCTCGCGTTTTAAAACATTGCAATCGACAGCTTTATTAGTATATATAACCTTTAAGCACAGTTTGCGCTTTACTTTCTATATATGCGTGATATGAGTAAAGTTATTATTAGAACTTATTTTGACTAATTTACGCTTAATTTTAATATTTTAGTTAATCTAGGCTTTAAAGGTCTCGATTTTAGCCTTTAAAATATAATAGTTTAAGCATATTAGTTAAAAGCCTTACTAGCTTTTATAAAAAACAGCTTTTATAAGGGATTATTAAATAAAGGATAAATTATAGCTAGCTTTTTTATAGTTACTTATAATTACTAGCTTTTAAAAAGTATTTTTATAATAACTTTTAAAGCTATTATTAATAAATTAAGTATAATAGGTTGTTTTTTTATAGTAAATATTAGTACTGTAGCTTTTATAATATCTTTCTTGTTTAAATATAATATATTTTAAAAATAATAATATCTATCGGTTTTTTAAATATATCTTAGCTATTACCTATACTTTTTTCATAGTCTTTAGCTATAATACGTTTTTATAAGTAGCCTTATATATTATTACTATATCTTTTTAAAAAGCCTTATATTAAAGCGGCTTATAAACGTCTTTTAAAGCTTGTTTTTTTGCTTTTTTTTAAATAAACTAAAGACTTTAATGTTTAATAGCTATAATATATAATTATAATAAGGCTTATAAAATAAAAGCCAGATTTTATATAAGAGGCAGGTCTAAAAAAACTTATTACTTATATAAGATTTATAACCGTTATATACTAATATATACTATCTATTACTAAAGCGATTTTAAATATAAAGTATAAAAAGGCTTTATAGCTACTTTAAAGCTATAAAATTATTAATCTATTTATTAAAAAGGCAGTTAAATCGCTAGTCTTTAAATAAACCCTAGTTCTAGTCTAAAAACTATTAATTTTAAACCTTTATACCCTTTTAAATTATTAGCAGTGATAAAGCCTTGCTAATAGCGCTAATAGCTTTAAAGATAATAATTTATTTACCTTTTTTAATAACTTTTTTAAAAGTTTAGTATAAACTAGTATTAATAATAATAAAATAATTATTACTAACGCTTTAGCTAATACCTATTTTATTAATATTAAAAAAGCGTTTTAAAAAGATATTTACTATTTTTAAAGCTTTAAAATAGTTAAAAAAGATATTAATATTAACTATTATTATATTATTAATATATATATAGTTAATAGATTTTATTTTAGCTAATTTAATTATTTAATTTTAAACTAAAAAATAGCTATACTATTTTTTACTAAAGCTTTTATTACTACTAGAAGTATTTAGTATATATTTAGCTATAAGTTTAAATTTAAAAAGTAAAAGTGTAAAGTTTAGCCTAGCCTATTTTATAGCTTAGTTTATTAACTAGTGTTTATAATAAATAAATAAGGCTTAAAGATTAGTATAGGCTTATTTTTAGGTTAAAATACTTTAAAAATGGTAGTATAAATATAATCTATTAATATCTTATTTATATATTATAGTTTAAACTAGAGCTCTAAGCTAAATTATATAAACAGTAGCTGTAGTATAGTAAATTTTTGAATCTAAAGATATATTAATAAAAAGGAGTTAATTTTAAGTTAAATAAGGGTAAAAAATTATTATGAGACCTAAACGCGGTCGCGTTATTAAAGAGTGTTTAATTAAAGTGGTTAAGAGTTAAAGCGTGTTTCGGGGGGGCCGGGGCCCTAGTCGCGATAGGGGGTGGTCGTAATCCGGTGGTTTTGCTTAGTCGCTTTATGTAAGCGTGGCGGCTGTTAGTCATCTGAAAATAGAAGAGATGTATTAGTTGGCCTTGAGGATTGACGCCATCGCTCCCCCGGGAGAAAACTGAACCATATACGCTGAGGATAGGAATTAAGAAATGGAAGGTGGATGGACTCTTAGTACTATAAGTACCACTCCTATGGCTCATCTACAAGAATTTCTGTCGTAGCTTATCTCAATATCAAAAGTCTTTAATGAACTAGATTACTTTCCGCCACTTGTTCTATTTTTAATTTTCTTGGATTCCGTTTCAAGTAACGTGGCTCTACCTCCCCTTCTTGGAATATTTGGTCACACACTCAGTACAGAATACGCCTCCAGAAGTAGTCCATTCCGGGGATACAATATCACAACAATCCGACGTGTCTCAATCTGGTATATCCTCGCCTGAAAATCTCGCATCGGAGCTTGCACAAGACAGAAAGCCCCATTTTATCCACAGAACTTCAGAGCCCCTTCACCAAGCGAGTCAGAGCCGAAGTGTCAAGGAACTACTAGGTCTAATCTTCGAATATAGCACGGACCAGGGGTGTGAGATTGTATATATGGGGGATTGGATAGACTAAAGGGCGAAGTTAGAACTCCCCTCCTTGTGCAATAACAAGAAGTCTACATTGGAATAGCAGATGGGCAGCGTCGCGACACGAAGCGAAGAGTAGCACTGAGGGATTCATAGTACTCCGCAAAACTGTGCATGTCTAGTAGGTTATTCCGTTTTCTTCGCAACATTATTCTGCATATAAATTTTAAAGTGTTAGTATAAAAACCTCTAGGACTAGAGTGAGTGCTTGGCTCTCGCTGCATATGGGTTGGTGGTTACTGCTTACATACTTAATCAACCCACTATCTAGCGCGCCGAGCCACCAGATGGTGATATGCGGGCTAACTGAATCGCGATGCGTGACGAACCCCTACTAGATTCCGTCCGTCCACGTTGCTTCCAAGCATTGAGTTCCCAAGTGTGCGGATGACGCTGCATGGTGTTGTTAAATGTTACTGGTTTCATTCATGGGGTTCTAATGAACATTTTCGAAACTAAGAAGCGGGATCTGAGATTTTCGTATTGTGCTCGCTTTTGCCATCATATAGCGGACAACATATGACGAGTGAACACCTTTTTAAAGAAATCGGCTTTATAAGAGCAAGCGATGAATAAGATATGTAACTAATCCAACTCTGATATAACGCTTGCATCGCATGTCAGAGTCAAGTGAACACCAATCCTGATATAGGGGCTTGAAGACTGGCATCAACACTGGTATCTAGCAGGGAGTTGTCAGAAGCAGGAATCAAAACCCCTCGAATGAACATCAATACCATGGTGTTAAAACCCCCAAGAACAATTAAACAGACCTGTAGCCCAGCCGACATTTGGATTAGTATTTCTCCTGCTGTTCACCACCCTTCTTAGGCGAATTGTAGTTATCGACGCGGTTTCCCATCATTGCAGCGCGCTTGCTAAGATCTCCTTTGTGAAGCACAGCGAGGTAATTCTTGAAGTCTCTCGACATGTCTACGGTCGCCTTGATATGATCTGACTTGACGAGGATGCGACCTTCTTTATCTTTAATACCTTGTTTCTCAGCAAGTGCGACAGCTATTTGGAAAGCTAGTCAAATAAAACCATTAGTAACTGAAAATGCAGGAAAGCGAACCTGGCAGGGGGTAGAGTGCCCTACTCACAATTTCTGATCTCCCTTCCGTTCCATTTCAATTCACGAATCTCTTGGAGCCTAGGATAGTCCCTGGTAGACGGCAGTATGCGCATCGTCGTCTCTCGATCCTCTTCCAACTTCTGAAAGAAGGCATCCCAGACTTTGTCCCGGTCTTCGTCCGAAAACTCCGGGTAGTGTATTTGCAAGTTTATACGGGACATAAAGGCCTCGTCGAACGCTCCCACGCGGTTTGTCGTCAGGAATAGTATACCCTTAAAGTATTCTAGCGCTCTCAGAAAACTAGCTACCATGTTGTTGCGCTCGATGTCGGATACTTTTCTCTCTTCCAAGTAAATATCGGCCTCATCAATAAGCATAATGACACCCCATCGTTCGGCCAATTTAAACCACCTGAAGAGGTTATCTTCAATCAGGTCTGGGTCAACTCCAATGTCCGAACACGTCAATGTGAGCAAGGGTCTCTCCGTAAGGTTGGCGATGCACTCTATACCTAGTAAGTATGCATATAAACGACAAATACACGTGGCGTATCACCTACCTGCGGTGTATGTTTTGCCTACTCCAGGCTTTCCATGTAGAAGGAAGCTTAAACTCTCTCCTTTGCCTTGAATGAAGTCAGCCGACCAAGACGTGTCGACCTTTTTCGAACTTATCATTTTGTGAACAGTCGAAAGTCTCGTGTACATTTCCTCGTCAGCTGCTATGTCGCCCATGTTTGCGTTGTTTTCCAAGTACGTTGTGGTTAGATCCCTGATCAGTGTTTTAGTCCCTTCCCTTAGAACAAGGCGCTGAAATAAGGTCTTGTCAAAGTGAGGCTCTTGAAATCCTGCGATGTGCAATTTTTCTAGACACTGTTAGGCGGCTGCGTAGAATTTGGTATGGCATTCTGGGACATACTCCACTCCCTCAACTTGAATAAGAATGCATCGGCAACCTTGTCGCATAAGAAGAATTGGTGGTCAGTGAGCTCCTCCACAACTCTGGGATTAATCTGATTATAATCGCCAAACCGAGGTGCCACGGCGTGTTTATAGATAAGGTCACCACATCGATCACAAGTACACAGACGTAAAGGGTTTGAGGTGTGCGCAACACTCTCGAGTATATCAGCTCCATCTTGGAATGTCATCTGATATTGTATTGGATCCACCATTGCAAATCCAACATACTACTGATTGTTAGTGTCAAAGTCAGCGATGTGATACAGTGTCCCTCACCTTCTGCCTTGGAAAACTAGTGGGATGACCTTCAAACCAATACCAGCGCTTCCCACGCTTAGTCTCATACCACTTCTTCCCCCTCTCGATGAAGTGATCTCTGATTCTCTCAGTGTCTGAGGCGCTTAGGTTTTCCATAAAGCGCAGATATTCGCAAGGGAATGCTTGGAGAGTTGTGATCTTCTTTTCTCCAGCAAATCGTTCAACTGCCCCGTTTACTACCGAAGGGCCAACCCAGTTGAAGTCTGCCTTCATGTTCCAAAAAGATATGCCATACACCGAGGTTGCGCCGTTTTTCACGTCAAAGGTAACACTCTTGATGGAGTAAGGCTCATGTTCTCCAACGTTTGGGTGGTCGTAGTAAACATCTATGCCGGGTTTGTAGAGAAGCCAGAGCATATCGAAGGTGGCATAGCCTCTGGCATGGCGTTCCCTCTCGGCCTCCACTGCAGCTTGTGTGCGCTCCCTGACAAATTGTTGTACTATAGAAATATGCTTGGAGGCATAACGGTTGATACATAATGGCGACATATCATTCCTAGCCGCCTCATCTAGTCGTTCGCGATATTCATTCAGTTGTCTTTCGTAAAAGATAAAAATCTCATACGGTTCATAGATATCAATGGTGCTACCGGACAGATCGGCATTTGGAAAATAGTCTACTGTGCACCGCAACGCCTCGCTGACAGCTGGAGACAAAATCTTTATGTAGTTGCGCCCTCTCGAATGGATCTGGAAGTTGACTGCTTTGCCCGTATCTGAGCCTTTGGCATTAATTTCCCTGAGATAAGCTAGGTCGGCTGTGTAAATGACTTCAACATATTCTAAAACCTGCGGTTCTGAATGAATACTAGACTCTTCATGCTTGCCGCTCAATACCTGGGATTTTAGCTGCCCCGAGGTACTAACATACTCTGTCGAGTATTTAATCGGCCCGGTCTCTTCAACGGTTTTGACGATGGTCTTGCCTTCGTCTCGGATTAACTATTTCGATGATTAGCTCGGTGAAGAACGTCTGAGGAGTGTTTACTCACTGGCTCCATTGTTACTGTTTCAGTCATCTTGCGTCCTTTTCATGGCGAGCTTATCGCGCGCTATGTTATGAGGACGCCTTTTCACAAATCCAGAGCCGAGAAGCCAGAAGGTCACAACACTCGAGACATGCGAGAGGGGATTGAATGGCACGATAGAAGTGCGTCAAAAGTATGAAGACGCCCGGGATAGCTTTGCGAAGGATGGTGGCGGGGACTATCCTTGACACAGCTGAAAATTATCCAACAAAAGCGGCGATCCTTCGACGTAATCAAGAGGCTTGGGAGGGTTGCAGGCTATGCAGGCTGGCTTGGCGTAAGACTTGGATAGTAGAGGCGAAGATATAAATGATGTGAATAATTGTTCTAGTAGAATATTATTGGATACATGATCACCTGCTTCTCCGCATCGAAATAAACCATAGCCTTATAAGCAGCATCTGCCCAGCAGGATGCTAATATTAGCAAGGTTCCGACCCTGCATTCTGTTTCTTTAAAACAGCGACCCTTGCTCTTCGTGAGCCAATAACATACAATATTCTATCTACCCCTCTTCTAGAATACCGGCTGAGGTAAGTTGAACAAATGGAAATGATCAGTAGGCTACTTAGATATATTGTATCTGATCGGTCCCTCAAACAATACTCAGACCAGCGGTGGTGTAATTAAGTAAACACGATCCCAGCGATGTGCATCGAGATCAGACTTAATTGTAACAGTATTGAGGCTCTTTTCTATTTCACTGCCATTGATCGAATCGTATCATAAATAGGTATGGCGTCTTCACGATACCTCGATTCTGAGCCTATAACACTTGTGGATCAGTTCTCCATGGAACTTGAGATAAGTGAGGCACAAAGTGCTCGTTCTGAAGAGTGGGAACAACTCCGGTTAGATTTGGTCGAAGAAAGAAAGAGAAGAGCGAATGAAACTCGTGAAGAACTAAAACGAATAGAGCAGCACTTTCTATCTGCAGGGTGTGTGGCCTACAAGCTAGATTAACTGACATGTCCATTTTATTCTACGCTCGGTCAAGTGAACTAACGTATCAACAGGCTAGACGATCTCATTTTCTTCCAGAAAGCACAGGAAGAACTTCGACGTTCAATCAAGGATTTCCACGAACATTTACCAAGCCACCTGAGGTCCTCGATGCTACCCAAAACCTGGTCAGAGGTCGAGATTGCCATATCAAGTGTGCAAAGTGAATCGAATTCTCGAAGCACAGAAACCCGTATTGGCCGAGCAAGTGCATGGGTACGAAGAATGTGTAACGGCTTGAACAATCATGCCACAGTACTAAAGTTACTGCCTACGGAATCAGAGTACACATCACTGATATCTGGGTCGATCACCTTGTTTATCAAGGCTCGTCTTCCACCCCTCGCCCACGTGAGTTAGAAGACTAACAGAATTCAAGGCATCCGCAAATCATGCCAAAATCGCAGAAGCCTTCGCAGAAGGCATCTCCGACATCAACGATGCTGTCAAGATTGAGCATATCAGCCATGTATACGACACACCCGCTCTGAAGCAACTGACTATGCGTTTATATGCTCACATATTCTCCTATCTCAGTAAATGCATGGCTTGGTGGACAAGTCGAAGTAGGACACGCTTTCTAAAGAGCTTCAATGAGAACATTCTAGATATCTTTGAGACGGACCGCAAGCAAATCAAGAAGGCTGCAATCTTGATGAGTGAACAGATCCAGCGTTATATATCTGCCGACGTCAGAGCCTCAAAATTGCTCTCGGATGAAACAAATGACAACGTGAAGTATCTGATTGATCTCGAAGAGAGTGCCCAAGAGCAGTTGAGAATGCGGGACGTCGCACAGACAGCACTCATCGAAAACATCCTCCACTCTAAATTTAAAAGGAGTAAGCAAAACCACCGGATCACGACCACCCCCCATCGCGACCACCCCCCTGCCTAATATATATAAAACTTATAAAGCTATTTTTATTACCAATATGTTGTTTTTAAAGCTATTTTTGGTGTTTTTATTAGCTTCTAGTAATCCTAACCTTTATAACCTCTTTAGTATTTATATCCTTGCGTTTTAAAATATTATAATTAATAGCTTTATCGGCATATATAACCCTTGAGCGCAGTTTGCACTTTGCCTTTTATATATGCGTTATACAAGCAAAGTTATTATTAAGACCTATTTTAACTAATTTATACTTAACCTTAGTATTTTAATCAATCTAGGCTTTAAAGGTCTCGATTTTAGCCTTTAAAAATATAATAATTTAAGCATATTAGTTAAAAGCCTTACTAGCCTTTATAGAAAACAGCCTTTGCAAGGGATTATTAAATAAAAGATAAACTATAGCTAGCTTCTTTATAATTACTTATAATTGCTAGCTTTTAAAAGGTATCTTTATAATAACTTTTAAAGCTATTATTAATAGATTAAATATAATAGGTTATTCTTTTATAATAAGTATTAGTATTATAGCTTTTATAATACCCTTTTTTTAAAATATAATATATTTTAAAGATAGTAGTATCTGCTAGTTTTTTAGATATATTTTAGCTATTGCCTATACTTTTTTTTATAGTTCTTAGCTATAATATATTTTTATAAATAGCCTTATATGCTATTACTATGTCTTTTTTAAAAGGCTTTATACTAAAGCAGCCTATAAGCATTTTCTAAAGCTTGTTTTTTAGCTTTTTTTTAAATAAACTAAAGACTTTAATATCTAATAGCTATAATATATAACTATAGTAAGGCTTATAAAATAAAAGCTAAATCTTATATAAAAAATAGGTTTAAAAAAACTTGTTATTTATATAAGATTTATAGTTATTATATACTAATATATACTATTTATTATTAAAGCAATTTTAAATATAAAGTATAAAAAGGCTTTATAGCTATTTTAAAACTATAAAATTGCTAGTCTATCTATTAAAAAAGTAGTTAAATTGCTAGTCTTTAAATAAACCCTAGTTTTAATTTAAAAACTACTAACTTTAAACTTTTATATCCTTTTAAATTATTAGTAGCAGTAAAGCTTTACTAGTAGTATTAATAGCTTTAAAAATAGTAATCTATTTGCTTTTTTTAATAGCTTTTTTAAAGGTTTAGCGTAAGCTAATATTAGTAATAATAAAATAGTTGCTATTAATACTTTAGCTAATACTTATTTTGTTAATATTAAAAAAGTGTTTTAAAAAAATATTTACTACTTTTAAAGCCTTAAGATAGTTGAAAAAGATATTAATATTAATTGTTATTATGCTATTAATACGTATATAGTTAATAGATTTTGTTTTAGCTAATTTAACTACTTAATTTTGAGCTAAAAAATAGCTATACTACTTTTTACTAAGGCTTTTATTACCGCCGGAAGTATTTAGCATACATTTAGCTATAAGTTTAAACTTAAAAAGCAAAGGCGTAAAGCTTAGCCTAGTCTGCCCTATAGCCTAGTTTACTAACTAATATTTATAATAAGTAGATAAGGCTTAAAGGTTAGCGTAGGCTTATTTTCGGGTTAGAATATCTTAAAGGCGGCAGCATAAATACGATTTGTTAATACCCTATTTATATATTATAGTCTAAACTAGAGCCCTAAGCTAAACTACACAAACAGCAGCTGCAGCGCGGTAAATTTTCAAATCTAAAGACATATTAATAAAGAGGAGTCAATTCTAAATCAAATGAGGGTAAAAAATTATTGTGAGACCTAAACGCGGTCGCGTTATTAAAGAGTGTTTAATTAAGGTAGCTGGGAGTTAAAGCGCGTTTCGGGGGGCCGGGGCCCTGGTCGCGATAGGGGGTGGTCGTGATCCGGTAGTTTTGCTTACGAGAGACTTGGAACGATGTCTTCAAAACGTTGTCGGGAATATCTATCAGAGGTTACGAGGGGAGTTTATCGGAGCCAAAACAAGGAATCTACTGACGCAGCAGGCATCACTGGATCATATTGAAACTAGTACGGCAGAACACGATAGTCTGTTAGGTAAGTTAATTACGCATTCCCCGCATCATGCTTCGAAGGTGCTTACATTCACGGTCAAGACCATGACAATCCGCTGTCAGAGGCACAAGTTGAAGAACCACAGCAATCGATATCCCAGACAACTGCTTACGCTATCCGATTCCAATCACGGCATCTAGAGGACTTCTTCGACTGGGAGCATGTGTACCCTTTTGAGGAACCTCCGTTGGTGGCCCCGGCCGACCCCGCCTTCGTAACAAGACTGAATGCGTTCACAGCCAATACGGAATCTGCGATTCTGTATGCCTGTCGAAGGTTTTTAGGAGAGGCTACAGAGCCATTACAGAGGTCAGCTGCCGTCTACATATCTCTAGCTCGGGAGGCTGAGATCCCTGTTATTTCATATTTCTGTCGGCTCTCCCATGACGAGCCACCCATCGGTAGGACACGCGAAATAATCGAACTCTCCGCACTTCTGTGCGCTATGATCAGACAGCTCGTCAATATTCTGCCTGGGCAGTTGAGATCGGAAGCACCTAGCCTCGATCTTCAACGATTTGCAGAACTTGATGGAACGCTACGTACATGGGAACAAGGAATTTCCATCTTGGGGGATCTCATGGTCTGTGTTCGGCTGCCTTTGCTTCTCTTCGCTCTAGACGGTTTCTCTCGGCTTGAACATGACTCTGAGTGCATTATAGATGCGAAATTGAGGATGCTAGTTGTCTGCCTTAAGAATGCTGTTGAAGCTAGTAAGAGAGACGGGCGTGTCGTTAAAATTCTTTTTACGAGCACTGGACTTTCTGGCGTACTATCACAAGAGCTGCGTGATGAAGACATTTTGATCTGCGAAGGGACATCTCCCTACGAATCCCGGAAATTTCGGCGGGGTGCTCAGTCACAGGGGTCGATACTAGGGTTTGCTGAAGAGCCTCATACGTAGCCTTCGTGTGCGACATTTACAGAAAGGAAAATAGTTGACACAGTTTTCAAAGACGCAACAATTGCCTTCCTCGAAGTCACCAACCGAGTCTTGCAATAACGTTGCGCTCTGAAGCTACCAAGCCCAGATACTGTGCGGGTGGTCTTGAAACGACCTAGTCCTAGACACTCTTTTTTCCTTTCTCAAATCTACGCTCTCTATATAGGAAGTAGTACATGAAGCTAACAGAATTCCATATCAAACAATCACATATCTAAATCTTTAAACATTTAATTAAGGAACGTGGGATTACGTTGGCAAACGAGGAGCGTAAGGTCACTTGTCAGTATGACAAGAAGAGCCTGGCCGAGTGTGTTACCTAGTTCCAGAAATCCCAATGGCCCAAATTTGACTATCAGCACGTGATATTCTTTGTGTCATTTAGGGCCACAGGAATGGCCTGTCCCTCTCACCGTATCCAGACGGTTGATAAATTGACATAGAAGACCCTAGCATAGACTATAATGATTGGTAGACCTACCCCGGCACATATGCAAGGGAGTTATCCTGTTCAAACATCAATCCCTTGTATGTTCCCATGACTATCTACGGATTTCGCGTAAGGAATTAGTCAATTGCAGATGCCTTGGGATATGTAGCATCCATACGCAGGGTATAAGCAGAGTTTGCGGAAAGGGATGCTGTACTAACCGAGAAAATGGCTGGTACTGCAGCTATAATAGCCGAGAGCTCCTGTCTGCCTCGTGATGGAACCTTGTGTCTTTACAATCAAACTTCACTTGCACTTTATGGCTGTCCCACTTTATCCGCAACATTATTTCGCCACGATGTCTATCACATGCCGGCAACAGCTTATCGCCCCGATTGTTATATCCATCTTCAATGTCGCAGTCGCGATTATCTCGACTTGGATAGCCGTGAAAAGACCCTCAGTTGCTCCTAACGTTCAGACTAATCTTCATTTGGCTACAGTCATATGGACTGGCGGAGCGATCCAGTTTTGGGTTGCTTTGGCGGCAATCCTCTTATACACGGCGCCCGCTCCTATTGAGAGAAGTTACGTTGTTGTTGCTGCTGGGATTATTGGCAACCTGTACAACGATGTAAGTAAAGGGGCCAAATCACGTTGCGATTCGCTGACCGGATTGTAGTGGATTCGCCAACTAGAAATCTTCCGCTACATACTGGCGACACCCTCGAAAAACACGCTCATCGCCTTCCGGACCTTCTTCGGGGTTTCGATTATTTGTGTGGTACTGTTTGTGCCCGATCTCATCCTAATGCCTAACAAATGGCCTAAAATCGCACCTATCTTGGTATGCGCCCTTCATAGGGTATCAATCGCTGTGCCAATTCTCCTTTATCGCGGATATCCTCTTAAAAGAACTGAAAATCTTGTTTGGGCAGGCGGAAACGCATTGGGGGCTGCTATTCAATTCTTCGGACTGTTACTCGGTCCCTTTCAATGTCGACTTGTAGGTTTGAGTCTACTTCTGCTGAGTTTTGTCGCTGATAATTCAGTTCTTATACACTGTGTCTTCGGTATTCGGAGTCCTTGCTCAAATTCCTACAGTTGTACGAATTGATCGAGCAGGCTCAGTCGATACTCTCCCACGGCCGGAAAATAACAGATCAATAGTTAGCATCGGGGGAAGTACTTTCCAACTTCAATCGCGCTGGAGTCTCGACAGCGAAATTCCGCGTCGTCAGGTGCCACACTGGGTTACGGATAAGATTACCTCGAGCTACTTTACTAGGAGCACCAAGAATGGTACATGATAGGATTGGATTAGTCTGAGAACCAATTGACAGAGGAAAAAATAGAGAAAAACAATTCCCCTCTCGTATCTGAATTTCTGAAACTTTGTTCGAGTACTCCGTTACTTTTACCGTTATTGATTGTTCAGCAAATAATACAAGTCCTTATAATAGACTTACTCATATATTCTCTATTGCTCTTCGACGTAGAAGTTCCGTGGTTTTGTGAAGATAGACCCTTTCAATTGCATGCCATAATTAATGCCACAGGTAGTCTTTATATGAATGAAGTCGAACTAACACACCTGGAAACGCGCTAATCCTAGTAGACTCGTATTGAAAAATTAATATTGTGACAATGGCTTATAGGTGTGACTCTAGGTCGTAAGTGATTTCCTATATGATAAGGACTTCGCCTTTAGATCCAGCATGCCGCCCCTTCACTTAGCCAAGGTCCCCGAAAGTGCCAAAAGGATGTCATCTCTCCAGTTTCCTTCCACAATTTCTGGGTTCTGTATTTCGTCTATCATTCCTAGCTTTTCTTATATACTTCAGCGGGCATCTCAAGCAGATCGCCTGGAAGCTCTTGCGGAAAGGCCGTGGCGCCTAGCATCTCGTGGGGCAGGCCGCCTTTCCTCTCAGGCAACTCTTGAGCTTCGCTCGGGCCATCCAGCTCGTATCGTAATACCGAGGATCCACTGGAAAGCTCGGCTTTTTCGAATCGTCCATTTCCTTTCTCTTTAGTTTCACCTCGTTTCTTGTTCCTCTCATTGATTCTCTCCCGTTTCCAGGCTCTGTACGTGAAAATGAAAAATGGAACAAAAACAAAGAGAAAAATTGATGGAAGGAGAATGGTAGTTATCAGGATCGCTCTTTCATCACCCGTCGAACGCTTGACGCGTGGGGCAATAGAAGTGTATTCATCACTTTCGAATAGTAGAGGCCTCCCCAGTGGTATCAGCATTTCTGGTTGATGCTGAACTTTAGGGCATATGACGGTAGGATACTGACTATTTGTTAGAATAACAAAACTCTGACGTTTTGATGGACGTACAATGATGTTGTTTCTGCCAGCGTGGGAGACAATGTACTGGATGCTGCTTTAACTTCTCGATTATGGGTGCGTTAGAGCTAAACAGTGACGGGCAGTTGATAGAGTCAAATTGTCGCACTGGATATCGTTGGCCATTTAGCGTTTCGAATAGTCACAATAATATATTAGGTGCAAGAACAACCCCGATCATTGAACGTCTTCATGTTCAGTAAACAGCTGTCATCATCAAATAATGGTTCCAATGATTGATAGTCTAGGGCGAGTGTTGTAAATGCAACACGGCTCTGAAGCACTTGGATTCTTGAACTCTAATGCTGGGGAGTAGTGAGGAATCAAAAATGGTTCTGATGCTTATTTAACCAACACAGTATTACTAAATTTAGGTCGATATACTAAGACGTATCTGAAGTCATACTGTGGCGCTCTTCAATCAGCAGAGCGCTATTATATGTACTTAGGCGACAATGGGGTGGCTTGGTCCTACAGTAATAACGTGTAGATCTGGCATGAAATTAATACAATAGATGAACTTAACTATATATGCCTTGAGATCAGGGACTTAAAAGTATCCGTCTCATACTTTACGGGGTCGGGGTGATACTGTTCGGATCATATACCGTAGCGCCAATCGAGGCCATTCCTACCTCGTGAGCGAGCACCATATCACCACAACATTCAACATTCTGAGTGTATGTAATACCCCTGAGCGCCGTATTACTGCCGACGGCCAGTCTGACATTGCATTGTTATATCTTCCCACAGCCCTATCCAATTAGCTAGCATAGCTCCTATCGGTAGTAATAATGTTCGGCGACGAGAATGGCTGTGCACTTGGTATGATCTCTCCACCGCCAATCATGTACGGTGCAACGCAGTCTTTTTCTCTGGCCCTGAATAAATGATTTTGCTCACTGCGTTTGCAAAGACCATCAAGGCAGGGGTATGTCAAATCGGCCAATCACATGTCCCATGCCCAAATTGGAGATTGCCTCGGCACCTCCCCACGCCAAATGGATGGCGTCCTAGATCCGCATTCTATGCCGTCCTATAACTCTGCCTCAAGCTGCTGGATGCTTACCGTAGCAATGGAGCAAGAGTTCCCCTGGGCTGAGCCTCCATGGCTGAGTCCACTAGCATCACCATACTACAACGAATCACATCGCAAACTCCAAGCTTACGCGCGCAGGTACTTTGACGAAAATGTCATACCCCATATGCTAGAGTGGGAGGGAAAAGGGGACTGCCCTAAATCGGCCAAGGACTCTTACCTCAGGTCCTGCGTTGCACCCATCCATGTTCCGAAAGAATACCGCCCGAAGGAGTTATCCACTGTAGGCGGGATTCCAATCGATGAGCTGGATATATTCCACCACATGATCCTGGCGGATGAAGCATCGCGCGTCGAGGGCGGTGTAACAACCGCACTTTCTAGGGGCGCAAATGTGATTGGCGTCCCACCCATCATCAACTACGGCACAGAGGCGCAGAAAAAGCGCTGGCTGCCTGGTATTTTCACCGGAGAGACGAATTTCTGTCTCGGCATCACAGAGCCCAGCGGCGGCAGCGATGTAAGCAATCTGAAGACGACGGCAAAAAAGAGCGCTGATGGCACGCACTACGTCGTGAGCGGGACCAAGAAGTGGATAACGGGGAGTCTATGGGCGACGCACATGACGACCGCGGTGCGCACAGGCGGGCCTGGCGCGCGGGGCATCTCGCTGCTCGTGATCCCTCTGTCGCTCCCGGGCGTTTCTGTGCAGAAGATCTACAACAGCGGGCAGAGTGCGGGAGGCGCGAGCTGGGTGCGCATGGAAAGCGTCAAGGTGCCCGCGGACCACCTACTCGGAACCGAGAACACCGGTTTCATGTACGTGATGAAAAACTTTAACAATGAGCGCTTCGTTATGGCCGTCGGGTGTAACCGCAAGGCGCGCACATGTCTGTCCACGGCCCTAGCTTACGCGCATGAGCGCGAGACGTTCGGCGTTCCGCTCATCAGCCACCAGGTCATCAGGCATAAACTCGTCAACCTTGCCCGGGAGGTTGATACCCACTGGGCTCGTCTCGAGCAGATTGCGTATCATATCAAACAGCACGGGTGGGAGAGTAAAGACATCGCCGGCCCTATCGCTATGGCCAAGATCTCAGGCGGACGCATCCTCGAGCTTGCGGCACGGGAGGCACAGCAAGTGATGGGCGGTGTCGCTTATCAGCGGAACGGCCCCGGTGGTGGCGGACAGATTGAGCAAATTACGCGGGATCTTAGAATGATGGTTGTTGGGGGCGGTTCTGAAGAGATCCTGAGCGATCTGGCGTTCAAAGAGGAGATGAAGATGGCGAAAAGGAAAGCTGAAGGGAAGTCCAAGCTGTAAATTCGTGGACCGCTTATGAGACTAGCGGTTTTTGCGTGTTATACGAGAGACGGGAAAAGGTTGCGCACACTTATATATGTTATAAACCGAGGTACAATTAATGGAGTGGTACATATAGTAGTTTGTTAGTCATGTAGCCAAGGCAATTCAACCCTAGCATTTGTTCGACACTTGACTAGACTCCCAGGGACGCGATGATGGGACTCTTTAGAGCTTCGCCTTAGCCGGCCTCACTGGAATATTTACTGACCCCAGATGAGAGGCGAGTAACTTGCCCACTTTGTCTGCGACACCCCAGCTGAGCTCATAACCACGTCCCCCCAAACCGTACGCATGAATAATGCATTTGTTGCCCTGAGCAATCTCTTTCTCCAATCGCATGCCTCCCTTCCTAGTCGGTCGCCTACCAACGATATCTCTTATGACGGTAAACTTACCCTCAGGACCGAGAATGTCAGGGTAGGTGGCGGCGAAGTTGCTTAGTAACTTCTCTCTAAGTTCAAGAGACGGGTTAGGGTTCCAGTCATTCGGTATCTTTGTGCCTCCGATAATTGTTCCTCCTTCGAAATATCTTGGGACGTTGAATGTTGGCATGCCCTTTGCGTTCAATCGTGAGATCGTCACAGGGCAAGGATTAGCCACAAGACATGTTTGACCTAACGTGCATTAGTAAAAGATCTAGCCATATGAGGTTGACGTGAATGCTTACCTGTGGTGATAAAAATATCGTGGTCCCCAAACCCGATGCCTGAAGCATTGATGAGCACATCAAAGGGGGCCAATTCCTTCATTTCGAATACCTCCAGGGGCTCTCTGATTTCTCTCTTGACTGTGATGATATCAGTAACTGGGAACTTATGTTTCACCGCGTTAGAAGTAGCGGTTTAGTGAGATTATGACAGTAGCTGTTAGTGCGAGTATTCAGGCACCCCAACTGAAAGCTCAACTGAAATTAAACCGAGAAACTCACGAATTTTACCACCCCTGTAAGCAAACCGGCGTAGCAAGAAGCTGCAGTCTGCCAGATAAAAATATGTTAGCTCAGTTCCCTATTATATCTTTTCTAGAACTCCACCGATCGTGATGGCCATGTTTTAGAATCAATGGTTCACCTACTGTAAAAATCGTTAGCTCTAGAAGGCAAAGGGTATTTCTGCGACGATTGGGTTTCACAACCGGCACAGGAGGTTTTTATACATACCAGACCATTGGATTGATACACCAGGTATCATATTCGTAGCCTATTTGTACACCCTCAGGTAGTTCCTCCTTTGCATGAAACCTGAAGCCTTTCATCCCCAACTGATCCCGCGCTCTCTCCTCCGTAAGCGAAGTCTGGGCTAGCTCGGGTGCCTCGAAGTAATCGTAGGCTTTCAAAAAAGTGATGCCAGCCTCAGGGTGTTGATCATGCAGGGCACGCATCTCATCCCACGTTAACAACGACATGGAGTGCTCGCGGGCTTCTTGGGAGTCTGGAGCTGCATCTGGAGGTGGCAGGATAAAACGGTTGTGCGCGCCGCCCCAGGGTGAGGTATAGTTAATTTGGGTGATGGAATCAATGGTTTCGAAACCGCTGGGGAAATCCTTGGCCACGATGGTGACGTTGTGACCAGCGTCCTGAATGCGCAGGGCGCAGCTGAGTCCGGTCACACCAGCACTATGCTTGTGGCGTCAGTGATGTTTTCAGGCGCAATGAGCATAATTTGACATACCCGACTACGACTATTTTAGTCATCTTTGTGTAAATAATTATTATCAAAGCGAAACTATTAGTCTCACGCAGGTGCTCCTCTTAATGTTGGATGAAAGTGTATTATTACTATCTCCCTGCTTGATGAAGGTTTCGATATGGCTTCCGGTTCAGGAAATAATACCCCGCCAAATGAATCACAGTGCCCACAACACCGGTGAGTGTAACCACTATCACATACGAAAGCTAAAACAATCGGAGCCCAGCAAGAAAAGCAAGGTATCGAACCCATTTCTCAAAACAGAATACTGTTAATTGCTAGTAACTTTGACAGTTGTTTTTTTAGCTACCTAGTGCTTAGCTAACTTCTCTTGCTACTTACCTACATAGGGAATTCATCTGATCACGCTGTCGCGAGGAAAAATCCGGCATAATATCAGCTCTTTGATTCAGGTGAAGATTCCCATTCAAGAACATTCAATTTAATTACCAACGAGACACCGCATATTGCACAATCTTTAACGGCATCACATCACATTTTAAGATTGCAGTACACAAGTATGGTATTTCGGAGACGACCCGACGTAGCTGCGTCCGACTGTCGGAGCACCGTCGCGCGGGGTGGTCAGCATTGACCAATAGCTAAATGTTCAGAATAGTACCTACCAGACTGCGTTGCTTGCTGTATATTACTCTCGGAGCTAAGTTCAATCTGCCTTATCAGTCGAGTTGATGACTGCGTGCTCCGACGTTTTCATCATTAATGGATTGACGTTCCTATTATTTTGTTTTGTTGCGTCAACTCGCGGTTTAGAATACTATGTACACAAGTCGCAGGGATGGATAAGTTAAACCCGACCCCGCATTTGAGGTTTTTGAATATAGAGTGGTAAGTCTTCACAGCCAATCACCGACATTCGGTTTCCTAGTGTAATGGTTATCACAGCGGATTCTGATTCCGCTAATCTGGGTTCGATTCCCAGGGAGACCTTGAGCGAAGTACGTTTCAGGCTATTCTCTCTCTTCACTCGCCTTTTTTGTTTTGCCTTCGCTTGTATTATCAGATCTTGTGTGATCGTAATATGAAGATTATGGGGGCTGGACTATTTGATTTAGGGGTGATAAATGGCATTTATAATTACAGAAGATCGCTTGAGCCTTTTTAGCTATGGTAGATCTTCTACTTACAGTCTCGTGAGAGGTATGAGTGTCAGGTTCTGTATTTAGCGAGAAAGAAATTGAATATACATTACATGCACCTAGCCTACAAATCAGACAAACTAAATATTCGTATCGGACCATTTCCTAGGTCTTAGAAAACTGTGGTAGGCCTGCTGACCAAACATTGCCCAGCTCAATCAATTGATAACTTAGCTTATATGACGACACATTAACACCTTTGACACCCACAGCCAAGGATCTTGGGGTGGTGAATGAAATCAAAACTGGGTGGTTTCTTCCTCATTAAGATTTACTGTATAATCATAATCAGGAGAAAACCATTCTACTTAACGTGCTGTTCAAGCACTAGTCACGGTGAGAGCAGTCTTGATTCATGTACACAAAGACGACTTAGACGTGCGTAAATATCAGAACGTGAGCTGAGACCAGATAGAAACTTACCAGTCTTCTCTATCATTACTATAATGCAGGCCCAATACAGAAAGTCGAAAATTAACAACACGGTCACGTCCTAGTCGGAGAATCGCACCTCCCCCCAATCATACTCTCCGTTACATACCTATAAGGTACATAAGGTACATAAGGTAGTACAGCTAATTTCTCACGCGTCTCTAATCCTATCGTTCTCGGACTCCAAGGTAGAGGGTCAGCTCTTCTTGATGAAAGCGAAGACAAAAAAAAAAAAAAAAAAAAGGTAGTAAATAAAAACGTACAACACCGAGGATTCGCCGGTCGTCACCGACCCGACTACTAATTCGGCGCTCTCGGGCTTATCTATGGGAGAGCGGACGGGATCCCGAGTTCTCCAGAGGCTATGGTCGTACGTGTCGGTCAGTCGTTGTATCATAATTCATAATGATTGAATGCGCAAGGAGATCATTGCTGACGAACTAGTAGATGCATACCTACTCTCCTAACCCCCCTATAAAGTGGTGTCTTGGCATGTACATACGCTTGGCATAACCATTAGTTGTAGACCATCTAGTTTGGTTATTCTTCCCGGCGTGGGCTAAAAATGCAGTGCAGAGCCCCAAAATTCGGTCCCCCTAGTTTTGATTGGTTTATGTTGGCGTCAGCCCCGACATAGCGAGTCCCTTTCGTATCTTGGCAAGTAAATAGGTAGCTAGTAGGCTGTATGAATATCATTCATACTTGATTGAATACTTACATTTGGCATTGTTGCTTAAAATTTGTATAATGAGTGAGCATAGTTCCCTACGGAATCCCGGAGTTCGGAATAATCGATCACAACGGTGTAACTACGACTGACTAGTTATTGTAAGCCTTGTCGCGCTTTTAGAAAATCACGTAGTATCTTGAATGCTGGCATTGCCCCAACCATTGCTGTCACTGACAGATTCGTTGGTAGCTGAAAGGTGGTTAGGACTCATGCTCCTTTCCCTCACTCTTCATATCGCCGTTTGAAGTAGCCTAAACGTTAATTCGATAACTAATTGACTTGAACGAAGATCAGTTCAACATTAGATAGACAGAGAAGGATATGCCTATGGACTCTACTATTACGGTAATATCCGGCTTCATGCTGTCACACAAGTACGAGGCAGAGAGAGTATATGTGAAGGATCTTACGAAGGATCTTACGAAGAGATCGAGTCACTTATAACTCTTATACCCGAAAGAGACTGCAATATTATCATCAAATACATACGCAGTTGTCAGTTTCCGTATATACGATATATACATGCCCAGTTCCCTCGTCCCCTTGCTCCTACCATCTTCCCATCACCGTCACGACCCACCCTCCCCCCCATTCCTTAAAAAAAAGCAGTCCCAGTAGCCCCAGGGACCCAAGTCCCCACACTACTCGGCCCCGTAGGCGTCTCGTTGATCGCATCGTTGTTCCGCGAACACCCGCTCTTGGCCACGAGCGCCGCGGGACACGCGACCTGCTTGAAGGACACGCTCGGGTTATCTGCGCCGCCGAACCAGTCGAAGCGCCAGTAGCACCCTTCCTTCAAGGCCGCGGGGAAGCTGTCGCACGCCGACCGCGAGGAGACCCCGCCGTACCGCTCGCCCCAGCCGTTGGACGGCGCACCGTATTGGTTCGTGCACGCGTTGAATTGGCCTACGCCGCCGCCGGGGATCTGTGTGTGGGGGTTGGCATGTTAGAAGATCATTGTATCATGTTCGAGGGCTGAAAAGGATGGGGAAGAGGCGGGGAGACAAAAGTACATAGACAGAATAAGAAACAGTGCGAGAAGATAATAAGATAGGAAACATCAATTATTATAGATACGCACCGCGAGATCAAAATGATTCTGCCCCAAATCACCCCCCGTATTACTAGCCTGCACAACCATCTTCTTCCCCGCGACCGGGCCACTCGTAAACGTCAACTCATAGCAGGCACAGCACCACGTCGTCTCCGTCTGTCCGGAGATGCGCACGGCGGCCCAGCCGTACGAAGTAGTCTCGTTGACGGCCCAGGGGCTCTGGTTCGAACACATGTATGCGGACCCGCCTGAATCGCATCCCGAACGCGTCGCCCCGTTGTCGTTTAGCGGACTGTCGGATTTCGAACATGTTCCGATGAGTTTCCCGCTGTTGGTCTTTTGCGTCCATCCGCAGGACGGCTTGCAGCAGTCCCAGTATCGCGTTGTTTGCCCCGTGCCCGAGGCCCCTTGTGCCGAGACGGAGGGGAGTATTATTGGGGAGAGGGAGAGGGCTGCTAGGGGGAGGGAATGTTTGAGATGCATTTTCGGTGTTGGTTTTAGTGTTCCTTTTTTTGTTTTGGAAGTGGTTTTATTTGGTTGACTTTAGTCAAGTCCTAAGTTCTAGGGGATGTTGCGATATAGGTAGGTATTGTATTATGGAGGAACACGGCCACGTTAGATATCACGCACCATACACCTGGGTAGAGGGGGGCAGTGATATTATATATATTTAACCTATATCACACCCAAGAGCGAGATAAGAAGGGACCTTTCAGAATCGGCTCAATCGTATGTTGAATGGAATGTCAACCAGGGCTCCGACCGGAACAGGTATTATATTGCCATCTCTTCTATATAGAGCCGCTCGCCATAGTTCCCACGCGGTCCAGTAGGGAGTACTCCGTCCCTGATCGCACAATATGACTCGGAGCTTTCGAGCGAGAATGGAAGTGAGCACATTGGCAAGGTCGGTAACCTCCCCATAGGCCCGTGTCGCCCAACTTTTAGCGGCACCTCAAGACCCCTTGGAGTATCTAAACAACAGCGACACTCTATCATGCCGTCCCAGTTCCCTCAGTTCAGCGGTGTGATGAGGGGGTATCGGCCCGGAGTTTCGTATTTATCACGGTCAATCTCCTTGATAGCAATTTGTATGAACCGGTTCAATTTGGGAAAAGAGACATTGGCCACTGAATGCCGGATGAGGATACCACGATGGCAATATAAATCTAGATTTGGGACATCATGTCATTGGCGGGGCACCCAATACAGCCTCATTCCCCGCATCCGGAAAGCTTGGCTACGGAGTACGGAAGTCGAGCCGCACTTAAACCATCCATGACTGACTTACCTGAATATCACGAACCTTTGATGACAATATGATGAGCATCGACTTAGGCCTCAAAAGATCGAGGTGAGTGCGCATAGCCACGTGAAGGCAATAGTAGACAAGTGATATAATCTTCACCATTTTTTTATTCATTCTTATAGGGAAGTGTCTGTGCTACTCACTACCTAAGCTTCGAAGCATTATCAATGAAGAGGAAAGCTATTTCCTAAACCTATAGCCTAGCATTTCCAACGCATCGCATCGCGTTTTGTTCTGATAGTAAGCACGCTTAAGGATTTACCATCCACCCTCGCGGCGATCGTCGTCACGGTTATAGTCTTGTCTCTCTCCACGGCCGTAGTCATCAGACCGTCCGTACTCCTGCCTCTCGGAGCGTCCGTAATCGTCTGAACGTCCATATTCCTCCCGTCGTTCCTGGCGATCGTAGTCATCCGATCGTCCGTATTCAGATCTCTCCTCGCGACGATATTCCTCACCCCGTCCACCATACCCGCCATCATCTTCTCGTCGCTGGCGCCAGCCACTAGATTCTTCGTAGCTGTCTTCATTACTCTCGTATCGGCGCTCGGTACGCTCCTCATACCCGCCACCGTATGTCGGACGAGTCTCAGTGCGCTCTTGATAGCCGTAGCCCCTGCCGCTATCGTCTTGCTCGTAGCGGCTGTACTCGGATCGCTGGCCGCCGCTGGAGTACTGGGTTTCGCTGACGTTAGCCTGTCCGTAGCGGTCTTCGGAGCGGCCGTATTCGGTCCGGCTCTCGGTGTAAGAGCCGTCGTTGTACTGCTGTCTGCTCTCGAACGACTCTTTCTCGTCCTTCTTGAAGGCGCCACCCAGTAGCGACTTGCCGATCTCGCCGAGAAGACCACCGCCAAATGATTCCTCACCACCGCCACCACCACCTCCGCCACCGCTGGGTAGTTTGACTTGACCGCCTGTTTGAGTTTCGACTACATTCGAGATACCACCCGTGATACCTTCGAAGATGGCCCCTGCAGCGGCGCCTGCGATGCGGTCCTCGATAGTGCCGCCTCCGTGGAAAGTCTTGTTCATGCCGAGGGGCTTTCCACAGCCGTGACCGGTGTCATGGACGCCCTCCTTATGGTTCTGGCCATTTTGCACGCCTTCGCGCGAGAGCTTCTGGCGGTACTCATCCTTGGCATCGTCACTCATGTCGTTCCACCATTCCTCAACGCTACGGAACATGATGTTTCGACCGTCTTCAGCACCGTCCTCTCCCATGTGGCGTTGTGCCGGGTGGTGAAGCACACCGTTGACGATTCGGTTCAGGGTACGGTCGATGTCGACACTGTCGTCATCCCAGGCCTCCATGATCTGCGGAACAACCCAGGCTACTACCTTGCTGGCAGTCTTGCCTGCAATCTCGTTGAGAATCTTGGGAAAGTCAGTGCACATCTAGAACTAGTGAGGGATTAGGTATCTTACATTTGAGAAGTGGTCCTTGGACAACATCGAGTGTGTGGGGTCTGAGCAATCATCATCGTTGAACACGATATGCTGCTCATTCTCGCTACTGGCGATGATTTCGCTCGAACCAGTCGCGAGCTCATTCTTGACCTGCGAGATGATAGGTAAGACGAATGGCGCAATGATGGTGAAAACCCACATCGACAGCTGTTCTTCGAGTTGTTCGATGATCTGGGGTAGAATGGGGATCTTCTCGATGGCTTCCGTGATGGTCTTCATAAGCTCATCGTGGAACTCAATGGCGGGCATGATCTGTTGGAAGACCTGGCCGGCATATTGAGTGAATTCCTCGGGGTCGCGGGGAGAGATCTGGGTGTTCTCCATTTGTGCGGCCTGGGCATTAGACTGGATGTCGCTCATCTTCTGCTTCTCGTCATCGCCGCCAAATACGCCGTCTGGGATCTTGTCGAGAAGGTCTGCAAGGATACTGGTGTCGTCGTTGGAGTGCTGTTGTAGCTGTCCCTCAAGTTCTTGGATCTCGTTCTGGGTCAACTTGTCCGAAACTAAGTTCCTCCAGTTAGACGCGGTATCATGGCTGTTCATGGGGTTATTTCGGTACCTTCGCCAGTAACTGAGTGGAGGAAATCTACTCCACCAAATGTTCCAGTGACAATAGGCCAAACCTCGTGTCTAACACCGGGGATTTGTAGCTGGGTGCGGCTTCCGACGTGGGGGAATACGTCACGCTCGCCCAACTCAATCAAAGCCAGTTCCGTGTAGTTGCTGTGAGCCAGGTAATCTAGCGATGTATTAATGTATGCTACTCGTGGGTAATTGGCCTGCTCCTATTCTTACCCTCGAGACAGTGAAGACCGGTACCCAAGAGTCGCAGAGCTTCGTAGAATTCCCTCTTGTCATTGCTATCCTTGTAGCTTCGAACCAGCTCGATACTCTTGCCAAAGAGACGTCGAACGTGAAGAGCCGAAGTCATGATATTTACGCGCTCGTTGGCGATGTAATTCTTCATACCGGTCTCTTCGTCGATGGCAAGCTCAACGCTCTCATCCACGGGGCCACGCAGCGCTCGGTGGTATCGGCGAGCATCCTCGTTGTCGGCGTAGTTCTTGGGGTTATCGATATGGTCTTCGGGGCGGTAGCAGCCCAGGCGCTCTGCTGTAACCTCGAACTCTCCGGAGCCAAAGCCGAAGCTCATAAAGCCTAGGACGCTGAGGAGAAGGCGAATAGCCTCGGCGGAGACGGATTTGACGGTACCGACGTCAATGGCTTGGGAGTAGTCACGAAGCCAGTTTCCGAAATAGACACGCGAGACCATCAGATTGTTGAATTTCTTGCCGCCGACCACGCGGGCCATAAGGATGGTAAGAAGGGTATCCTCGATATCGCCATGGCGCCCTGTTATTACATGGGTATTAGTGCACCTGAAAGGGGTCTCTTGGCAGTATAGCTAAAGAGAGGATCACGAACAGTTCTGGCCCTCAACCTTGGAAATGCCAGCGATGTTACCAGCACCGAAAGCAAGCGCAGGTCGGACAAAGACAAACAAGACAGCCAACCCTAGCAAACCGGGGTAGAGCCTCGGAGAGATCATGTTAGTAGGTCTGAGGCTTGTGTCGCAATAATGTGATGGTGTGTACAAGGTGATGTTGGAAGTAGACAGGAGGGAAAAAGAATGCCAGCGAGAAAGTCAAAAATTGACCAAAGGCAGCTAACGATGTATTTTTAGGTAGACGATAAAATATATCAACCCAAAAGTAAAGTAGGTGGGGAGAAAATAGGAGCCCTGCTCGAGGAGAGATTGACACGAGCTGTGACGTTGTATGTGGTGGTGGTGGCGGTGGTGGTGGTGAGTGGAGAGGAGAGGGGAGGGAGCTCTGAGACCCTGGTTCTGCCCTGGCACCGATGATACAAGCTAGAAAAGGAGGGGGAGGGGCAGAATCAATGCCATCAGCTTGTTGTTTGATGCCGTTTGTTCCACCAGCAAGCAAGTGCCCCCTCTCTTTCTCCCACTAGCAATAACAGGTACTCTCGTTGGATCGGCTGTGCTGCTGCTACTCGGCGGCCTCGGGTGTGCCCGCGGTGCTCTACAAGTGCATATTAAACAGCTGTACTGAGTAGGGGTTACCGTCTGGATTTCGACGGGAGGGGTTTGGAGGGGAGGGGAGATGGATCTCTCTGAAGTCAAGATTGGCTGATCGCGGGCTGTGCCAAGAGAAGGCCAAGCCAAAGAGCGTAAAGTCTAGACAGGAACAGACAAAGAGAGGATGTAGAGAGAGATCGCCCATGGCATCAATCACATATGAAACTTGACTTGTTCGTCACCGGCAGCCCACCATCATCTTCCTTTGGCAATCTGTTCCGCAGCAGATGCTACATCCCGTGAAAGATCATGTTGCAATATGGTTGCCGGCTGGTCGACTCGGTTATGATTCGATACTACGTATAAGTAGTTCATGTAAATGACCCCAGCCAGTCGCGTCACGGAATGACCACCAGGACTTGAAACGTCGTTTCACGGTTCACATTGCTGATCTCGGAACATATCTTCATGCACAAGTAATGGTGTAAAGTTCCCTTGAGAGGTGGGCTCTGCTTGTTGGTTTGGGTCGGTTTTTTTGTTTTTAGGTGAAAAGAAGTTAGTTAGTCGATATGTGTAAGCAACAGCTAGTGTCTTCACGTAGGAATCAGTAGTGTAATGTAGTTGATTTATTAAGAAGTAGTAGTGGTAAGAGTAGTATGCAAGAAAGGTCGTCACGGAATCCTCATCGCCATTGGCGGCGCTAGGATCAAGATCTCGATAACCCAGAAGTCTGGTTTGGCTCAAAAGAGAAGGGTGAAACTTTCGGCCTATGCAATGCAAGTGATGGGATGGTCTTGCATGAGACCTTTTAGTCTGCTTTTGGTCTGCTTTTGGATCGATTTGGCTGCGGGAGAATGAATGAGAGAGGGCGCGAGGGGAGGGCTTGGCAGATCAACTCCGCTCCCGCAAGCCGACAGAGCCGCGCGTGTGTTGTGGTGGTGGGAGGTAGAACGCGCCCAGTGATTTATCTTCCTCTCAACAACATCACGATACTCACAATGCTTCAGTTCTAGAAGAACTCATTCCCATAATCTAGCAAACAATAAAGCCAATAAACATGTCAGCATCGTTTGAGGAATTTCCCTCAGAGCTACATTACGTTCAACAATTTCAGTGGGATATGAGTATTCGCATACCTAAGTCATCGACTCTGCTTGGTCACTTGCATTCATATAGTGCGTTGTACATTGTAGGGTACTGCTTCAAGTAGGAGACTTTTGTTCGTAGCTACGTTTATTATTACGGCCAGGCGGCCCGAAACTTTTTTATAATTAGGAGTCTCGGGGGTGTACCGGTCTCAGACAGTGTTCGAGCAAGCGATCTCTTATCACTTTCTTTTGATAGCGTCCTGAGAAAGTCGGGACGATCTCGGAAAGACGTCTAACCAGCACGTGTACGTCGTGTCTCTGCAAACGCAAACAAATCTTGTTCAACAGTGCACTACATGATCCATGGTATTGGTAGATGTTTAAACGAGTTTTATCTCAGACTTGACCTACAGATGTGATACTAAACAATATCGTACTTAAGACAATATGATGTTATGGCTATTGTGCAGAAAGGCTCGATTCAGTGATACAGGCTTGCGTTTAAAATGCAGGAACATGCATCTAGTCGATCGATCCGGTCCTTTGAACGGTTTATTTGTGCCTTTTCGGCGCCAATTTACTCATCATGATCGGGTGAAGTCTAGTCTATCGATGCTTGTCCGACGAGTGGTTGGGTATAAGTGACGATCGAGATTTTTGTCCAACGGGATAATGTCATTTGTTGTCGAGCCTACTGCGTCTTATCTGACCCTAGCGTGATTACGTGCAAGTATGGCAGTACCAGGCAATAGGAACGGGATTGGATGTATATAGAGTACCTTGAAGGAAAATAGATGACTAAGTTGCTCGAGATATAAAGATATCAGATGTGAGTGATTATACCAATGTTGAAATGTGAATATCACAAAATATCGCGGGCAAACATTCTGTGTGGTTATTACGCTGTAAAGAACGCTGTAAGTGAGGTAGTGTAGATAGTGAATCGCGAGCGGTATCAAGCTGGAGATAGGTGTGCGTGAGAAGGTAATCGAGCACAGAATGTGGTGGAGGTAACAGAGAGAAATATGCTGGAAGTTCCAGGCAGCCAGGCAGCTAGACAGCTCGCAATAGTGGTTGATTTAGCAGCGACGCCTTCCTGTTGACGGAGACAGCTTAAAGAGCGCTGGCATTGCCTGTAATTACCTGTAATTGAGTTGATTCCAGCAAGGCACTGTAAGGACGTTAACGACAGCAATGGCAGGGCTGGTGGAAGCGTGAAAATGGAGCGAATTCAGGTGTTGGGGAACGGGGGAGGAGCACTGAAAATTGGCGTTAGGGACGAAGCTGGGGGATGCGTTTGACCCTGAAAGCAGCCGGGCGCTGGGTTGGTCTCTGGTGGTGGTGGGACACCTGCCTGGCAAAGAGAGAGACCTGGCGTGGTGACCCGGCAATTGCCGCCGCTGTTCTACGGCGACTGCTGGAGCACACCTACCTACCAGGTACCTAGGTAGGTACACAGTGACTCTGACCTTAGCCGACTGGTGCTGCTCTTGGGGGGGCAAAAAGCTCTCCAAGTCCAGCCCCAACGGCCACCCGAATGCTGCACTTCTGGCTGCTCCCCCGAAAGGCGCTGAGCCAATCAACTTACAGGGACCTTCGGCCTGGTGCAACCCTCTTGCACTACCTGCTCCGGTGCTGACAACACAACCTTGAACGCTGTAATCACCAAAAGGACGCGCGCTAGATTCACACTTAGGTAAATAAAATACCCAAGGTAGCATGAACGTGTATTTTTGCCTCCACATCGCTGAGGTACACGCCTATTAGCTTACATATTACTCAAATAGTAGGTACTGACCTATCTCTGATCTCGCAATAGCAATGGCGCGTCTAGAAGGCTGTTTGTTTTCAGAAATGTCTAGTCAGCAGACTTTGGTAGTACAGTATCGTGTACCTACATTTAAGGTACTCTGTACCCGTAGTAGCAGTTACCTATGCATAAATATCTAGAAGCGGTAACCAGAGTTGCAGATTAGCAGTAGGGAATCACAATAAAGAGACACGGTAACAAAGAGCGCTGGATTCCGAATACCCGCCGGTGGCCATTCAACACTGTAGGTAAAACAGTGACTTGTTCTGAGAGAAAGCGAGTGCCTGCGAATTAGTGTGGGTGCCGGGTGTGTCTGCTCAATGACACTGCACTGGATCACTAGGCGAATGGTGGTGGTACGATCACTGATTGAATCAACTATTACCTCTTATTATTTTCTAGGTCTAGATTTTCTCTCGTGCATCCTATTACGGGGCTGTTGGGATGCACTGGATCAGTCGAGCAGAGAGGTTCGAGCTAAGCCGCTGGATACTGTCCACGGCCTAAATTCTCTGCTAGCCTCCTTCTCGCTACCCATGATGAAAATCGTGCAACCACTGCCCCCCTCTCTCTTCTCTCCTCCACTTTGTAAACATAAGATATACACCTTATTAATAAATACCATTAACTGTTACTCATCTGAGATAACCAGCGATTACATATAGCTGAAAGATATTAGCAGTAGAAACTGATAATATCCTACCAGCTGCTCTAATAGAGAGAGAGAGAGAGAGCGCTCTACCACTTACACGTCTTTCTGTCAGCTGTAAGTAGGTAGGTACTTATGCCTATTCATCAAGCGGGGAAACAACCATTACGCATTAACATACTGAGTAGGTGGGCAAGAAAGTACCTACCCAGGGTAAGTACTCGCTACTTCTGGTCAACTGAGCAATTAAAGCTGCAAGTGGTGCTGCACATGTGAGAATCAGTACCTATAAAATTGCAGATAGAGTAAGGTGCACGTAGGTACCCACTATAGCGCCCAATGGCCTGTACGAAGATGTGTACCAGCAAGTGCTGCACATAGCCCCCAAACTTAGGTACCTACGTACTCCAGGACCCTGACGCAGGTCTCTGGTCCTAAAAATTACCGAGCTAAACCAATAAGAGAAGTCTAAAGCCCCTCTTAGTCCTGCACACTGCCCGCTTGCGCCAGCGAGAAGTGAGGTACATACTTGCCTAACTCAGTAAATAACTCTTGTCTATATACCCACTACCCCAAGTACCCTCTACATATGCTGCCACTGAGCTGTACACCACCTATCTCCCGTCTCCCACCTGCCGCTCGCGCTCAGTGTGCACCCACCGAGTTGCACCCACCCATCACAGTGACCGAGAACGAAATCAGCCAGCCTGGGCAGCCACCATATTTAGAGGACAGCCCCTCCCGCTTCAGCGCAAAGCCCCCGTAGACTTTTCTAGCTTTTCTGTTTCCTGAGTCTCTCTCTCTTTTCCCCTCCCATCCCTCCATCACCGCTATTATATCCACTGTTCATCTCCAGGACCCAGTACATAATAATCCAGTACCACACTACTACACCTGCTGCATCCACTGCGCATTACCTACTAGGCCAAGCCTGTTGGGTGATTCAGCACGCTTAAACAGGACACATTTAATCCCTCGGCTACCTGTCTTAAACTCGACAGGATCCCGCATCCTTCTGAGACGACGCACTGTTAGCATCTGCTAGGATAACGCCACAAATCTCACCGGGAATTCCTCTCGACACACCACTGCAACACCCGTCGCCAGGGCATAGGGCACATACCTACCACAACCTACCTAGTACCTACCTAGGTACCACCTGCCGTCTACAATCCAAGTACCAACCCAGTGTACTTCCCTCTCTACTTCCAGGTACTTAGCTACGGTACTTACACACTTGGCGACGTTGCCCACACAAAACACATAAACCAACCCAAACCAAAAGGCACCCACACCCCCCAATAGCCCATAGCCCATAGCATACCTCTCTCTTACCTGTAGTACACGCACATAGTACGGCGCTGCACGGGCTACAACGGAACTGGTCCCCCCCTGCAATCAACCAGTCAGTCAGTCAATCAGCCAGGCCACCACAACCCACCTGCACGCAAAAGTCAATCAATCAATCAGCACACTGCCGCCCATACCACCCACCCTCCTATAATAGAGGCCCGCCCCCAAGGTCCGCACTCAGGCGTCCCCTCTACTGCACTTAATGGCTCGCCCCAAGAAGACAGACGGCCTCAAACAGCCCGCTCCAGTTGCTCCCGCGCCCGCCATGGTTCCAATGCCAGCTATGCCGATGCAGCAACAGCATCAACAGCTTCAGCACCAGATGACGCCCCAGCACCAGATGCCCCAGGCCATCGCCCAGCAGCCTCCTATGCCCCCGATGCAGGGCACCATGCCGCCTCAACAGCGAACCATCGCCTTTGACGAGTTCATCAGAGTCCGCGATAGCGTAAGTTTTCCCTCTCTCTCCCTGTCTCTCTGCCTGTCTCGATCCCCTACGCAATGCCCCCTAGTCCACAATCCACAGTCTACAGTTCAGTCTGCCCTGAGCCTCTTCTACCTCGCTGCCTCTACCTCCCCGAGTCCATTAATCGTGCCGCCGTTGCGGGCTGCCCTAGGCTTGTGTCTAGCGTCCAGTGCACGCACATCCTCTATCTATCTCACCAGGCCTCTCATCTACTGAATCCTATGCCTGTTGTCCACTATCCGCTATCCATGATCCACTACCGCTTGTCTTGTTCGTTGGTTGTAGCAGCATGGCAAGTCAGCGTGTTTTAATGTCTACTAGCTTCCCGTTTACACAAGATTTGTGTACAACAGGAGCGCTATAGACATCAACATCCGCATCATAATGCAATATGGCTGCCAGAGCCAGTTTTGTGTTGTGCATACGATAGGAGTGCGTGTGTCTTGGTTGGATTGAGGAAAGATGTGCTCTGCTGCCTCGATGACTTGTCATGACCAGACTGTTCACGCTTCAAATATTTCATTTTGAAGAGTGACCCTCGATTCTGCAATGTCTGATAACCCGTTGATACATCATGCCGAGACATCATGACTATTTTCGTGACATCCCAATATTAACTCACTACACGTTTGCACGCATCTATTGCGCTTCTCTCTAGACTTCTTCATCTCTCCTACTTACTAACATGGTCACTAGGTGCATCAACGTTTTAATACAATCACTGCTTTGATGAAGAATTTCGCAGATGACTTTGTTCGGCAGACTAACCTTCTCATTGGCGAGCCCGCCCCATTTGACAATGGAGCTGGTGCTTCTATGCAGTCTCTGATAACATCACTTGATGGAATCGGTGGCCAGCTTGGTGACCTTCTTCCCCATGGAGATGAGAAGAAGGAGCGTAAGAAGCGTACACACGACCCTAATGCCCCCAAGCGGCCGTTGACCCCGTATTTTCTATATATGCAAACGGCCCGTCCGATTATTGCCAATGACCTAGGTGCCGATGCCCCTAAAGGTGCTGTGCAAGAGGAAGGCCAGCGCCGATGGGCATCTATGTCACCAGGCGAGAAAGTTGTATGTTCATGCCCACTTACAGAATAGACCCCGGAAAGTTCCCAATCCCAGCAGCTAATCCCGGCCATAGGCTTGGAACAACGCGTACCAGTTCAACCTCCGTCTGTACAATGCGCGAGTTCATTCGTACAAGAATGGAAACCCCGACGCCAGAAACATGTCAGACGGCGATGCTCTTAACTACGCTGATGCCAATGGCATCCCTCAAGCTGATGTCGTCACGGACGACACGATGGCCCACAACGACCAAGATGCCATAGCAGAGCAGCTTCAGATGGCCGCCCCCGCCATGGGCCAAGACGATGGTACCAAAACACCTAAGGGGAAGCAGACGCGAAAGCGGAAGAGCGCCGCTGGCGATATTGACGATGGCGAGAGTAGTGCTGCTAAGAACGCGACACCCGCTAGTCCTGATAAGAAGCGCAAGCGCCAATCAAAGGTACCAGAGTTCGAGGAACCTAAGAAGTCCGCTCGTAAGAAGAAGAATTAAAAAAGATAGATATATCTTGCCTAATCCTATCTTCTTCGGCTTTATATTTTGCTTTGGCCTTTTCTAACGAATTATCTCCTTCAGCTTTGAGATACCTCGCCATGGTTCCAGATCGTATCTGGGCTTTGTTTATAGAGATTCAGGGTCTTCGACGACGCCGGCATATATTTCGGATGTATGTCGGAGAAGCCCCAGGGAAGGTTTCTCGGCGCCCTTCCCTTATCTCTACCACATTCCAGTTTCACTTGGCTTTACGGCAATTGTATGAGTTATGAAAAGCTTGACAGATGGGTCGGCTCGACTGATCGGGTAGAAGGAAACAAGGATCCTTGGAACGTCTCCAGGGTGGTGGTTTTATGGTTCGCGGCGTTCAGGTCTGGATGGTCACTTACGGGGTTGCGCTGTGTACTTAGGTAATCACATGGAAAGCATGAAGTCGACAATTGTATGAAATTTTCGGTCCATCATCCGACAGTGTTCAAGTTTACCGTGATGAATGCAACAGTGAGATGCAACTGCCGTAAAGGACTTCGAGCCGTATACATTGAACCATCCCCAGACCCCCACGATTTCTGTCTATTGGATGCTCTATCCTGAGGTGCGTGATTATGTAAGGACGTAGCTCATGCTGTGCTACCATGGACGGAAAGAGATTGTACTACCTGGACGATTGACTATTGCGACTCTAGAGTTACGGTGCCATGGCCATGACCACAGCGTAGCAGCGTAGGCTGAATCACGGCCTAGCTGGAGGAGTTGTCTAAATGGGGTACAGAGGATTTGTTACTCATTTGTTACCTTGCTGAAGTCAGTTATAATGGAGGTAGGAGCTCCTCCACTACTGTAAGAGCGCCGAGACAGCGTTAGGGAGATATATATAGGTAAGTAAGTAGGTAGGTAGATGCCCGGGAGCTTTATACTGGGCGAGCACTGGAGGAAGCCTGTGCCTAAGTACCTAGGTAGTACTCACCTAGGTAGTCTGCAGAGGTTATAGACAGCGATATTTTACACTACAAGTAGGACCTGTATTCGTCTCACTCCGCCGCGTAGGTAGGGGTTAGGTTCACGACCTAGGTATTTCGGTAGGGGAAGAGCCGGAGGTAGGCACCTCCCTGTAGGCACGCCATCTCATACTTGCTGGAATTATAGCCTGGTTAGCCAGATCCAACTCTGAACGCCGCTATAAAGTCTAGTACGCATACCTAAATTCAAGACCGTTAGCAAGGAAACAGAAGAACATGATTTGCCCTTTAGATAGGTAGCTAGGTAGGGAAGTAAGTAGGTACTTGGTTAAGGTGGTGGATATTATGTACATACCTAGATAGGTAGGTACGCACACACTTTAGCAATCTCAGCGGTTGGAACTTTTATTGCTGAGATAGGAAGTAAGTGGCTTGGGTATACCTACCTGAATGCCTTACATACCTAGGTAGGTATTTATATGAGGAGATAATATCTATTCTACTGAATCTACCTGTATTTACCTAGCAGGGAGGCATGCATGCTCTTGGGATAAAGTTACAATCAGGAGAATTTACTACTGGACGTTGGAGTGTGAGCTAGGTGCTGCCTACTATGTTCCCCCCCGGAGCAGTATGGTAGCCTCTGCCTTGGGAATATAAGGTGAGCTGTATGAACGGCGCCGGCACCAACCAGCCAATCATCTTACATCCTTTTCGGTCAGGCCAGGGGATGGCTGCCAACAGACATCCTCCTCCATTACCATCACATCTAAGTAAGCCACTTACCTAGCTTGGCCAGGTAGTGGACTTTTAACTTCTTCTAGAACCCGTACCTATCGAAATTCATATCTCCTCCGGTGCCTGTGGGAGTTCGCCTGGCAGGGCACTGCCGCAATATATATACGGTTACTTTTCCTCGAGAATGAACTAGGGCCCTGGCGCCGCCTTCCTCTTGCCCAGTAAACTTCATTTTATGATCGCCTAGACACGGTACAGTCCTGTTCTAGGAGCAGGCAGATAGATAGAGGTACTTAATAGCCTAGACTTACCACATACAGCGTCCCGAACCCGAATTTTTCTTCTACATAATACTAGGTACTTGCAAGTTAGAAATCAGAAGCAAGAAGGCACTCTACATACATATGTGGGTAGGTAGGTAGGTAGTAGCCTTGAAGTGGAATAAAGGCTCCTTAAGACACATAGCTGATGTAACCTATTGTAGCCTATCTCCCTCGAGCACAACTTCTTCACAAACCCTCCCAGCCAGCCTAGCAATCCACTGTCGCCTGGAGCTGTTTACCTTATGATTGGGCAGGGCTGGATCGGCAGTGGTATCCACTCTGTATCGGCAGTGTTCAGCTGGCTTGCAATTGCAAGCAGCTGGCTACTGTACGAGTCTTACTGTATACCCCCTTCCCCCTAACCCATCTCGCTTATCTTCCGACCTTCCGACCTTCTAACCTGACTTTTAGACTAAAGTTGTAATTACAAGCACTGCCATTGTATTAAGCTATGTCATATATATGCTAGC
>NPFG01000386.1:0-38231 GCA_002288965.1 Xylaria sp. MSU_SB201401
GTAAGTCATCAACTTGCGTTGACTACGTGGCTTCACGCGTTTCGCGTTCCTCGGGAGTGAGGGAAGCATCAAGGCCATCTTCAGCCACGGCGACGAAACCTTTGGGGGGAATTCAGGCTAGCTTGAATTCCCAAGCCTGATTATAAGCACACACCTACACTGTCTACCGGTGTCTCACCTTAGCATAGTGCATGCGTCCGTGTACGTCAACTCTAGATTTAGGGTATGGTGTTTTATGTAATGGATCCGGCATCTCGGCTTAGGCTAGCTTTGGGTGTGTAGGTAGGCATCTCCAGAACATCTTCAAACAACCGCAATGCAGATGCAACAAGATATTATGTTCTCATCTCGTGGCGAGCGACAGGGCCTGTGCATGTGCGTACGACGCAGCATGTAGGTAGTAGGTCGCTATCTAAATGACGGCGAAATACGGCAGCAGATCGAGATGGCATTGTTCCGCTCTCTCTGTACCGATTCTACCGAAGCTGGCCGCACGCCGGCCGTTTCTCCATTTGGTCATGTTGCCGCTGCTTAAACAGATGCTTAGCATACAGCAGCCTCTACTGACCAAATCCAGACTGTTGCTCGATCCTAACTGGTCGCCTGCGAGTTGGTCTGGACCAAGTCGGTGCATTGGCTCGTTTGATGCGGCTCTTAGTTGACTTGCAAGCAGGTGTCGCTAATAATAATCGTGAGAGCCATGTGCTTTTGAGCTTCCCCGGATTCAACGTGCGTTTCGACAATCGCCGACCTACCCAGGTCCTGTACTATACGCGACCTGCGACATGCACCTGCAATCTGCCAGATCCTCGCCAAACAGGAATGAGTGACCACGCCTCACATAACTTGGCGTTTATAGGTTGTTAGATATAGGTATCAGTTTTTGTTTCAACAACCGTCGAGCGCTCAATTGTTCCACCTCTTCAACAACAGTCTCATTAAGCGCCAATGATGGTTTCAGCGCACGGCAATACCTTTTTGCAGGTCATAGGGCAACTCCAGCTGCAATTCGTTGCATTGGACACCCCCGACAAGGTAAACGTTCCAGCACGCAGCTGCCATGCATATCATATAAGCATGCTTGACGAGCCATGCATGGTCGAGGGAGTGTACACTACCTATCTAGGTACTGTAATACCATTGCCCCCCTCCTCACCTTCAACATCCGAGTGGGGGAGCCGCTGCAAACAGCAGAAGAGTGCGTCGCGTTACACAGCTCACGAGTGCCTCGGTTGTGTCACCGAGATGCTACCCAGACCGAACGCTGTGAGAAAAGAGATTGCAGCATCGTACGGTAGACAGGGACTTTTGCTGTGCGATCCGACCTGGTGTATCCGAGCTGACGGTACTGCACAGGGACAGCCTACCTTGTCATTATTCCAATTTTTTCATGTCACCTTTACCAACAGATGCCTACCTACCTGTAGCATGCAGGTTATGGCATTACCTACTCAGTATGATTACTGATGATAATAATAATGCGTCTCGAAAGAAAGAGCCGATCGGAACATCTTTGTTCCAAAACAGTAGAAGATGTTAGTACTCTCTGAATATCACTGTACTTGTGCCCCATGTATACTTACTAGGTAGACACCTTCTCAGTCAACCTACCTAACGCTAGAGGATACAACCTGGTCCCTTCTCCCACGAGGCGGGTCGACACTTGGCGTCACGACACGTGAAGTATCAAGGGGCTGCTAACACTAAAGTAAAAAAAAAAATCCAACAGAAAACCAGGCATCTTTAGCCGGGCAAATATCATGTCGCTCTTGTCGATGAACGATGATGGGCCATGCCCTGGCAAGGCGTAAAATGGAGATCACCGGTTACGCCACAAAAACATCAAGATATATACTAATGATCTACGATCTTCACGATTGTTTTGAGCCTACTGTTAAATGTACTACTATAAGTGATGTAGGCAACAGTGGCTAGTGTAGTCTCCTGTACACTACACTAGAGGTGTTATTTGACGTTCGCTTAAACTGGACGCAGGGAATTGCCGCACCAGTTTTGCAGCAGAGTGAAGGGCTCATCCAGTTGGGTCAACTCTGGATTCTGGGCGCTGACGAAGAAGTGCCACTCTTTGACCCGTGTGCCTGCAGGTGGGAGCGCCACTTGTGTCTTGGACCCCGGTACTCTGCACCAGCTGCACCACTCGACATGTCTTAGTCGAGAACAAACAACCACTTCTGCTACATACGCAACGTCATTGGTTGATAGAGAATGACTACTACTAGGCCATACTCATCATCATTCTCGTCGTCGTCACCTTTCGTCGTCCTCTCGCGCTCACAAGCCCTTACAGTATAATAAACACTGTCGGCAATAGAACATTTCTGTTGTAATAGGGCCGTTTACATCTCTGTACTGAAGATCTTATTAGCATTCCCAGTGCGTCAATGGCTGGTTCCTGATTAGCATAGGTGCCACTCTTCCCATGGTACGTAACCCGGACCTCTCCACAGGGTAAAACCCACAGGTACCTGAGCCCTAGATCGGGACGCAGGGGCTAACTACCTAGTCAGGTCTCAGCGGTTGGCGATGGTTGAGATAGATGAGTGGTGTAGGGTAGGTTCTACTGTTGTTGCACAGACGGTAGATAGCGTTTTATGGGTGCATTACCAGGCCTAACAGACACTAACTATTCTCGTCTATCGCAACGGTGGTGCCATTCTCCTCACGCTAGCTACCCATAACGGCACAAACCATGGCAGCGCACCGCAGTTTTGAAATCAGGCCTCTTGTTTATTGGTCGTGAAATGGGACCCAGCCTAGCGGACTGGTTGCAGTTCTCTGTGCAGTCAAACGTCAAACACTCAGCAATCCGGGAGTTTCCCCCGCCGCAAACTAGTGTACGAAATTTACCCTATTGAGCCGCGGTATACTGGAACAGGTTACGGGCTTGCAACATCTGGATCAGAAAGGACTTAGCATCTCCATTATGTATGTAGGAGACACTTGCTGCTAACATGTTCCTAGTACATCGCTTTACCGCAGAAAGCCAGCGACTCCAAGAGACACAAATGACTTGGGAGGACTACGCGTCTCAAAACCTCGATCAATGTTAAGGGTGGTGTTTGCGATGCCCATGTATACAGTCAGCTCTTCACGGCTACCGGATGCAACACTCTTGCCAAGTGTGAGTAAACTGAATAATGGTGTCAGAGACTAGTTTAGGACTGATACCTAGGAGTAGTAATATCATAATAGGTGTCGTCTATGTACTCAGTAGGTGAGTAGGAGAAGGTAGTGACGCAAAACGAAAGACCGACTCTCCGACTACCTACTGACCTGCTGTATAATATACGTCTCTTGCATGCCTCAGCCTATTAATACTTTGTATATAATTCTATAGTAGTGATGCGTCAGAAACCAGACAAAGGCAAGACAGCGATCCGAGGTTCCAGAAAGCCATTGATTCACGCTACACTCCACAGAGGGCATATACTGACTACACCTGCATAGGACATGTAGTCTCACACGCGCTCTGACGCTACGAATTACATTGCCAATTGATCTATCTTAGATCGGGCAGCGAGTTACGACGACTGGATTCGGTGAGTATGGAATATAGTAAGGCGATGCTTATACATCTCGGCTGCCAGGTATATCGTTGCTAGTTATAAGGCGCTACCCCCCACAGGGCATTCAGCTCGTTATCTCCGCTATCCTGATTAAAGGCGGGTAGAACCTAAGGAACAGCCTTGAAATATGCTTCATGCTAATATCCATCTAGATTTGAAGAGTGCCACAGATCCGACAACTTTATTTCACCGTCACAGGGCTATCAACTCAAAACCAGAGGGGCTGCTAGCTAATCGACAAAAAGAATATGACAATACAGAGTAGAAAATCAGCGTAGGTAGGAAGAGTAAGTCTGGGTATCTTATACTTCCTCGCTTCCGACCCCAGACTTATTGCTAGAAAAAGGCGACGATGACGGCCCAACATAGGGGGTGGCCTTGAGAAGCTCTAAACACGTGAAATTTTGACTTCCGGGTAAGAGGAAACCACAATCATTTATGTACCTCGTGAGACAGTTGGAGGCGCGGGCCGGACAACAGGGTTTTATACCAGGACAACGGTAGAGGCAGGAACCCGAAGCGAGCGCACACTCAACCCTCACACAACCCGCGCTCGCATGCGTCTCTCATGGCATCTGCAAATAAGTAGTAAGTACACACTACCTACCACTTCCCACACGCTCGCCACCTTGACGCCCGTTGTTACCGTACTTAATACATCAGTGTCGCAATCGTGACTGGTTGTGGTCGTGCAGCCAAGTGGCTTTGAGACACCTCCCTACTCGCTGGGATACGATACACTACGACTCTACCTTACCAAATAATGTCGATATATGTATGCACCCGATGCGCTTTCAGGTCACAGTTGGTATGATGGCGCGACAGTATTACCGTAGCTTGCAACACAACCTGTCACGCAGCTTCGACAGTGTTGGTACTGGCCACGCCTCCCGTGCTGCAGCCCAAGTGGGATACCGAGTGGGATACGCGAGACAGGGGTTATGTTATAGAGAACCCACCCCACGATCCTACGACCACCCCTCCCCAAGCTTTGGCTCTCAAGGTAATATCAGCATGTTATTTGCTATCGGTTTCTGCTCTTGCTCGATTTCGACATCCATTCACATCCAGTACATTGGTATATATTCACTAAGTAAGACACCTCTAGCATATTTACAATAAACCACCACTTTACCTGTGCCCTTACACGGGTAGACGACTTACATGATGTAGGTGGCATCGAGTACCTACCTATCTAACCTACCCACCTATCCAAAGTCTAATATGTACACTAAGGCGATTGGGTGATGCCCCAGGCCGAGTCCCAATGCTTTACGCTTTGCGGGTAAGCTGGTGGGTTTTGTTTCCAAATGCCTTGCTAATTGGGCAGGCTACCAAAGGTACCATGCTGTAAAGCGATCCACTACCTAGGTGGATGGGCGGCATGACATGCTTTTACTCAATGAGCCTTGGCAAGTCCCAGGGACGTATTGCGTAGAACACACAGCGAGGCCCCTAGTGCGCTACAGGTACGCATTGTACACTAATTCTAAGTCTAAGTGCTACCTAGGTACCTAAGTAAGTAGGGGATAGGTAAGGTAGGAGGTAAGGAAGCAAGTACCATGGAGATAGGAGGTAGGGGGTGCTGGTACCGAGGGTAGGATAGGTACCTACTTTAGACAGTTTGCAGGTAGGTTATCTTGGTGAAAGCCCTGCACTGCCGGTATCTACCGTCAGGCAGTTGTTGCGCACCGCGCCTTACAGCTCAGTCCTGTACGCAAACTCGCATACAGAGTAGGTAAGCTAGGTAGGTACCACTCCGTACATACCTACTGTACTTGCCAGGGCTAGCATCCCGGGCTAAGTACTTAGGTAAGTACCTAGTAGTAGCTGGTTGTAAGCATCCCAGGCGCCCTTTACCTAACCCCCCTCGGTTTTGATAATAAGGACATACCTATCCCCTCATCCCATCACAAACCCCGAAAGCCGGGTTCTTCCCTGGCGCCGGTTATGTGTGTAGACGACACTCTAACTCACCTAGTGTTTGTTTTGGCTCCAGATTAGTTTCACTTGCCTTACCGCGGCACATTTTGAATCACGGCAGCCGCCAATACTCTCTTCTCATCGAACTTGGCTTGGATCTGGGCAAAAAAAAAAGGGGAAAGAGAGCGCAGCGTTGGAATTTGGAAGGTCTTCGTGGAGCTGGAATATCGGTGTCGCGCGCGCGAGCGCCGAAGAGCAACCTCTACAGCACTCCAGCGCAAACACATCATAGTCGCATATTGCTTGTTGTGGCAGGCTATTTGCGTCTACCTCTTGTTTCTTACGCCGGGACACTTCAGCACTATATAACCTATGCTATATATACCCTAGATCACCACGATCGCCCGCCTGACGATTTGAGAATTGCGCAAAGGCCGACAACGACAAACAAGCACAGAAAATAAACGACGAGGACTTGAGCTTTTGCGACGACAGCGCTACTATTACGCCAAAGAAAGTATTGCCGGATCATACGGAGTCGTTCGGTATTGCTTTGACTTGTCTACCAGGTTACTTCCACACGCATCGCCTGTCGCATGACCAAGGCTTTGAAACTGTGCGCGACGAGCGGTCGAAGGCTGTTGTAATAGTCGAGTCTACCAGCACAACTAGTCAACTATTTTGTTTTTATTTGTTTTTATCGCTTCCTTCGACCGTGAGCCTTTAGGCCATGTCGTCCAACGATCCCGGGGCAGCGCGACGGCTACTGCCGCAAAGTGCACATGTGAACTCGTTCTCATTTGTGCCGCCAACATACCAACCTCCGAGGGAGACCCAAAAGAGTTCGCTTTCCGAAATGACCCCTTCTGGCTTGAGCCTGGATGTTCTGACTTCTTGTTTATCATAGATTATGTTTTCGTAGACGAACATAATCGGCATAAGCGGTTGAAGGGTATTGGGTTTTCTCTTGTCATCACCATCTTGTATAAACCTGTCCACTTGTAGCTGACGCATATGCAACCTAACAGTTATGAGAGCTTGCGAGGGATGCCGGAGGAGGAAGATCAAATGCGATGCCGCCACCACAAATACGTGGCCTTGTTCCGCCTGTATTCGCCTAAAGCTTCACTGCGTGCGCCCCAACGCTCAATACGAAGGATCGCCGGAGGAAAGCCACCCATATGAGCCCACGAGAGCTGAATTCGAGGCTGGACAAGAGAGTTTCCGGCAGATGGCGATGCAACAAACCCCACCGCAACATATGATGGCCGCTGGCCACCCTAAATCTGCCATGTACACCTCGCCGCCCGGCCCGTACTCTAACCATCAAGCAGTATATCCTCTCACACAATATGGCGACCCAGCCCCGGTTCAGCAACATATACCCTATGGATCGGTACCTCCACCTCCCGTCAGCGTCTTAGAGCAATCTTATGCGCCTAGCGGCGTTTTTCCAACACCGCCATTGCCAGAGATATCCGCTTCCCATTCCGCCTCACCACCCGATTCTTATCATGCGGATCAGTATAGCCAACAAGACTTGGCAGATCTCTTAGGCCCGTTAAAGCTCGATGAGAGGGGCACAGGTGAGTGGGTTGTTTTCCGACACAATCTGGCCAGGACCGCTAACTTGAATTCAAGCGCCATATCTGAACAACAAGCAAGCTTTAGCTTCGCAAGAGGAAGAACCAGCGATCGAAGATGTTGACGAATATAAGAATTCTTTACCACTTGTACTTACTAGGCCCGGATCTAAGATAAGGATACCGCCAGAGCTCATGCCTGACGAAGATACGATTCTCCGTTATTTCGATCTTTATTTTCTCCATGTACATCCCTATGTCCCCGTTCTCAACAAGGCACAGTTATATCGTCAATGGAGTACAAACAGAGACTCCATCTCACCTCTACTATTAGAAGCAATCTTTGCCGTCGCTGAACGGCTTGCTGATGAACCTGCACAAGGTCAACAGTGGATTGCTCTCGCCTCAAGTAAGTCGTGCTAAACATCTTGGTATTGTTGTAGATAGAGGACAACCCATGCTCATGCTGATACCATACAGAACATGCCGATTTCTTTATGGACGTTCCACGACTGAGCACTCTTCAAGCGCTGCTTATTATCCTCAAGGCGCGAGAGGCTGTCCCCAAACGAGGCTACTACTACCGGTCTTGGATGTCTATTGTTCACTGTGTCGCCATGGCGAGGGACCTTGGTCTTGACGAGCATTTCCAAAACCACCAAGCCGGGAAGTCATGCGGTTCAGCGCCTGCTGATTGTCTAACAAAAACACGAGTATGGCAGACTATATTCATCTGCGAGACTATGATCGCTGCCCCCCAGGGTAAGCTTATTTACCGTTGCTGTTGTGGAGACGATTTCTAACCGGGTGTGTTTAGGACGAAATGACTTGTCTGTTGAGTTAGATACTCTTGACTTCAACATCCCTCAACCTATGCCTGGCATCGACGACGAAGAACATCAGGTGTCTCGTAACTTTATTTTCTTCGTCAGAATTGTGCGCATGATTCATAGAATGAACACCACATATTTAAAGCTGAAAAAGAAGAAGGACTGGGGCATCGATCCTGAGTTTGTCCAACTCAATCCACAGCTCCGATCCTGGTTGAACGAATTGCCGCCACATATGGTGGTTACGTTTCCCCAAGATGGGTCGCCGCCTTGGTTATCATCACATTTCATCGGAAACGTGCATTCATATTACCATCTAGCGACAATCCTCCTTCGTCGGCCACAGCTTACCTTCTTAGAGCCCATGGGTATCGATGGGCAATGGAAGGAGCACATGATAGTCTCGTATGGTTCCGCGAAAGCTCTGTGTCGCTTGCAGGAGTCTATGCTCCAATCTTTTGGTCTGAGTGGACTGCAATGCATGCAGAGAGGTATTAGCTTCACGATATACGGCATCTTGTCTTGTATTGTTCTTCATCTTGTACGGCTTTCTTCTCCCCTTTTTTGATAACCAGAATGGTTCTTCTAACGAGTACACAGGTTGCATTAACTTCTCCAGATCCAGACATCAATACTGATGCTCGCGACTACTTTACACGTCATATGAGGATCCTCGAGAGGACCATGGGATCGTGGCCACTTCCAGAGATGCTAAAACAAATAGATGCCGTGAGGGAGGCCTTCTCGGCCGATACAAGGAAGCCATTTGTCCTGAAGCCTAGTTTCCCTTACGGTAGTCCACATCCCAGTACACAATCGAGTCCGCCTCGTGCGACGACTTTCAAGCCCCCCATGCTGCGGACCAATTCGTTGGATCCAAACCTGGACGTACACACAGGTCCTCATTCACACGTCAGTTATCATCCTATAACGCCTATCTCTGTTGGATCCGCGGACGGCAAGAGTGACTCTCCTTCTGTACAGTCGCTCTCCATGATGAGTACAGGCCAAAGCACACAGCCACCGCTTTCCCACACGTTACCGCTGGTAGATCCCCCTACGTGGAATCCATCTCGAATATTTGAGTAAGTTGATGTCTCCCCCCGCCCGTCGATCACATGTTGCATTTCTATGTATTTGTCGTATCCCAGTACTAACGCCTCATGTTCTCAAGTCAATGGAATTCAACGTTTGGTACGCCACTTCCACCCCAACCGGCTTCGGTGACACCTCAGTCAAGTTCTCTAAACGTTTCCTCAGGTGCCCCCGAAGTTCCAACTACTCAGGACATGGCCATCGCCAACGCATCCCTATCAGCCCCACCGCCACCGCTACCTCCCCAGCAGTACTCGGCGCCACCTGTGCAAACTTTCGTCACGCCAGCTATGTGGCAGGAGTCCGTAGCCAGTGTCTACGAGTCCGGTGGCCTCAAGAGACACTGGGATTATGATAGCGGCAGCGCCTCTATCTCTGAGACTATGCACAAGAGGCGATAGGCCAGCTCATAATCAGGGGGGCTGTCTGGGGTTGACGCCTTATGATACGGTTTCATTATGACAGAGGTTTTCTAATACTACCTTCGCTGTTGAGTGAGAATCAGCTAGCGTTTGGTAGTGATCTGCCGTTCTGGACTTCCATGGCGCTGTTCGTACTGGAGTTTATCGGAACGGGGCGTCAGATTGTGGCAAAATTACCCTCCTTGCCCAGGGTCGAGAGTGTGAACGGGGCTGGCACCGAGCATTTATCATCACACACACAAAAATTTTTCCGCTACTACTACTACTACTACTACTACTACTACTGAGGTTACAATACATGTACAACAGAAACAGGAATGATATGAATTAAGCATGGGATCTACGAAAGAATAAAAGGTCTTTGGGGACAAACGAAACGATAGGAGGAAAAGATATCATGTGAGCGATTTACCCACTCCCCCCGGACAGGACAGGAAAGGACAGGCCCAATGCAAAGAAAGGGAGTTATTTTTCACAGTGATGATCTACACTTATCTCTCTTGTATTGCGTTGTTTTTGTTGTTTTCCTGTACAGCATGTAAGCAAGCTTTTCTTGTTGTTCTTGTCTCGGCTTCCGTATTCGAGGAGAGAGAGACAGGGCAGACAGGGTGGACGGATGAACGTTCGGTTGGCTGGCTGACTGGTTGGGTGATGGGATGATGGGCAAAGCAAAGGGGGGGAGTGGGTGAATGGTAACGGAACGGATAGGCGTTTTCTACTACCCTGCTTGGTCAGTTCGTTTGCTGCTTTTAGTTCCGTGTATTGTACAGTATAGCAGCTTGCCTACCTACCTACCTGCTTATCGATCGATCTATACGGAAAGATACGGCAACAGGAGAGGAGGAAGGCACGAAAACGCGGCAAGGGGGAGACAGAAGGGAAGAGATAGGCAGGGAAGGACGTGATACGTCATAGGTTAGAGGATATGATACCACTCGATTGATATGATTCTACTACTACTGCTACTCTACTCCTGTCACTTGCTGCTACGACTTGCCGTGTGTCCGTCCATGTACCCCTTTTCCCCGCTGAGGGACACTTGCTGGTCTAAGGGGTACTTGTGGCAAGATTCTTGGTACTGGTACTACTGCTGGCTACGTCCTAAGCCAACATGTATGCGTATACGTATATCGTTGCCTCCCCCTCGGACGAAGAGAGGCTGGGCTTGCCTGGGCTGGGAACGGTTAGGTAGCCAACTAGGTACAAACTAGATATACTCACTCCCTGATCTACTACCGCTACCCATGACAAACTCGGGCCGGACCGATGGGTGTCTTGACTTGAGCGGAGGAGGCCGAAGTTACCTAAGTTTATAGGGGGCTTGAAACCTGCTCCGTGTCCAAAAAGGAAACAGCGGATGTATTTGTTGAACCTGGTAGACTGAGTGAGGTACGTACAAAAAAAAATAGGGAAAAGAAGCAGAGGGAAAAACCGATATGTGAATAGGGGTTCATTCATTGTCTATTCTAGTACCTACCTGTGTTGTATAGTAGGACTGAGGGGTGTTACGTGAAAAAATATAGGTAGATGTTCTTCGTGACATGGGTATTCAGCGGTATTATAAATTTGTAGTTTGTGTCTTGGGTGGTATGGATTGTTTAGGTATACTCTACATACTACGTGTACGTCTACTTGGTCTAAGTCTTTGGTGTTTTATGTTTATTATACGTGATACACATTCATGTAGCTCTACAGAATGCTCGCCTTGTTCTATCTACACACAGTGTTACACAAATTTAGCCCCCCGTATTTTATGTTTTGTTTTGTCCTTTTGCCATGGGGGAATAAGCGCTAGGAAAATTCTTCACTTTTCGTCTTGCCCCTTCTCGAATTTTGATACTCTTTCCTTATGTTGCGTGTTACGGAATTTTTCCCGGTGGGGGCCGGGTGTTCGGTGAGTTACATGTACAGTAGACTATCTGCCCTGCTTCCCAAACCTGTTTTGTGTGTGTCTCTCTCTATCCTTCTTTGTCTATCTCTCGGGATCACCCGTCCCTTGATTAGGTAGGTAAATATGCGTATAGGTAGGGAGGTAGGCAGGTAGGTGGTAACTAGCTGCTTACTTTTGCGTAGTATTGGTAAGGCTATTGGAAATATGTAATGTATTTGATTTTCTTTTGTGCAATGCGAAGGGAACGGAAACGGAATATCGTGCTCCTGGTGTTTCATATTCGGGATGAGGTCGCAGACGGATGGACATGAGTCATGTTAGTGAGCATTGTGTGGTCATGCGAAGCAGTGTGAGGCTGAGTAAGTAAGCGCCTAGATTTGTGTATATGTTTTAGGTAGATGAAATATTGAATTTTCCACCCTTAATGTTTCCTTGGCTGTACAGTACCTTACTAGGCATTGTAGAGGCACATAATGATAGTAGAAAGTGAGAGAAAAGGGGTGACGATGCCTCTTCACTACTGTATAGTAGTACTCACCTCGGGTTCGACCGCAGCCAGGTAAGCTGAACTAGACTCACGAACATGAGCTAGTCCGGTTGTAACAGTGGAAGATTATATCATCTCTTGCTCACTGCTTCGCTTGGGCGTTACGTCCTAGCCTTGTCCCGGGGAAAACAAGGGGAGAGCAAGGAAAGGGGGTTGATGAACAAGACACGCAAAATCGATCGCATCATCCCCGCGTTCATCGGCGAGCAGCATACGAACGAGTGGGTAGGCAGTCGGCGCTAGAAGATGAGTCGCATTTTCTAGTCTCTTCTTCCTGCCTTTCTAGAACGTGGTTGACGTCCATCCATCCATCCATGCATGTGCGCGGGCATGTGGGCGTGGGCATGTGGGCGTGGATGTGTCGCGTCGGCAGTTAAGCCCGTGAGTCCGTCGTCTCTCCAGTCTTCCGCGACTTGCCTAACCTCATACTTGCTTACTTAGCAGGTACGTAGAAGATATGAACGAACGGCTCTGTGGGGGTGGGTTCGGAACATCAAGGTAGCTATCTTCCTCGGCATACAGGTAAGAAAGCGAGGTGTGCAATGTAATGCAAGTAATTGCTTCGCTTAGAGCTTTCAAATCGGCGAAGGTAACAGATTGATAACTAGAGTAGGTACCTAGATGATGAATGCATCGGTATATGCGAGTTGCTGCATATGCGCCCAATGTCACCGTAGGTACTCCATGCCTCAGCGTAGCATCGAGGTGCCTGACATGGCGATTTGCGACAGTTGACGACCTTCCTTCCTGAGATAGACCCTTACGACATAATATCTCTACAGTATAGTAGTCTATGTCCACGCAAGGCCCACAGAGTAAGTAAGTAGGGTAAGTAAGTAAGTATCATTCGGCTCCCCTCTGGGAGTGGTGATTGTCTCTTGTTCGTCATCATTGCGTCCGGCTGGATGTTCATCGATGCCTTAGACTTTCTCTCTCGTAGTGCTCCCCGCTTGGAGTTGACTGCTGTTGTAGAGATTCCGACGATGGTTCATGAGCACGTTATGGTGGTGCTGGGGCCATAAGTTCTTTGCAATTCTCTTCAATGTCACCTAGCTTGGCGATGATCTTGTTGTCTTAGAAAGTGGAGGCTCTGGACGTACGTGCGTATGCATGGTATACTCATCATATGCCCAGTTGTAAAGACAAATATAAGAGTATTATCCCCTTGCTCGCCTCGTCATATATGGGGACATAAGGCGAGAAAAAAGGAAGCTCGCTTGTTAGGTTTATTTTAAGAATAGAGTCGTGTGTGATATCACACACAGCATGCATTAGAGAGATGCAGACAAGCAGCGGGTATAGAAAAGAGTCATAGGAGATCAGATAAGAGTCGGCAAAGCAAGACAAGGTTCGCTAGATTGGTGTATAGGAACAAGACAAGCATGAGTTATTGGTCGTTGCGAGTGTCGTCGTCGCCTGCTCGCGATCGTTCAGCCGAGAAGAGCGTCTAGAAGCCTTCCTATTCAGGTGGATGGCGTCGAGCCAAGACAGCATGATACCATGGCATCCCACTCGACGGCCCCATGATAAATCCACACTCGCACGCAGAGCACACAACAGCAAACCCACGTTGTGATGCAACGGAAAGCTGCGGCTGCTGCATGGGGCGTGGGTGGGTGCCTTTTTACTACACGTGTACAGATAGTAGTGTAGTGTACAAGTCTGTAAGTCCCCTCTGGCAGTTGGTTGCTGACCTGCCTTTCTCGTCGCGAGGGTATCTTCGAGAGAGATCTCTTCTGCCTTTATAGTCGTACTGAGTAATGCCATGGTTCGTTGGGATAGAGAGACGGTCGATGTGGGCGTAGTAGGACTTTGATTCACATATAGATACATATGCATGGCATGTAGTATACGTTGGTGTGTCTACCTGCCCACATTGGCAACCCGGTGGTGGTGGGAGATGCTATTTACAATATCACTTGTACCACTGTCCGCACGTAACAGACGTGTAATATGCCTGTAACATGCAAGGAAGCGCCTAGAAAAGTTGATGTGTTTCTTGCCTTAGGTAGGTTGGTATGTTTGGAAAACCCCATGCATTTGGCTTATGAGAGTTGAGCTGCATACTTGGGCAACTCGAGCTGTAGAGATTATGAAAGGGAGATATAAATGCTTTTTGGGCAAGAAATAACTATCTCGTGGAGAATTGTTTCAGGAGTTTTTATCTCGATTGGTCTAGTGGTGAGGATACCTGCTTGTCACGCAGGTGGCCGGGGTTCGATTCCCCGATCGAGAGTTTCAAAGTAGTCTGACTCCAGGTTTTTGGGAGGGTTTTTTGATCTCCTTTCCTTTTGTTTTTTTGTTTCTGGCATGCTTTATAAATCCATATATTCCAAACGTTCCCCAATACTTGTGCTTGCTACACATTCTTGAAAGCCTTCATGATAAGAAGTGGTATCCAACTTCTCGCTAAGGAGATAAATTGGATCCAAGGGTAGTCAGTTGTTCTCACAACACTTAGACCACATGCTGAACATGCATTATCTAGATAAAACAAAGCTGTCTTTCCACTCTTCCCACATACATTCTAAGTTGCGGGGACTATTGTGTGTGTCGTGCCCGGTAGTCCATTGGTGCAGGATTTCCACCCCGCAACAAACCACGGACCCTGCTGCCGCACTCCCGAAAAGGCATGACGTAGGCAAACGATGTCAGGGATAGGGGTTGATAAAATCCAAATGATGGGAGTTTGATAGTTTGACATAACACGATACGCTGTATCAATGGGGAGGTGCAAGATGGCGGCCGTAGATAGAGCATTTAGTTCAACTACCTATGTACGAAGAGAGAGTGAGTTCAGCCACCTCCGGCTTACACAAAGTAGACGGCCATAGCTGGCAAGTAGCCGGACCAAGGGACATGGGATGATCAGGGCCGGGTCGCCGTCGAGCCCGGAGCCACGACGTCCGTGGAATAGCGGGCGGACGTGTCATACATAAGCCCCCAATACCGCGATCATGACGCTCGCGGCTGCGGAAGGGCACTTCGTCTAGGCAGGGCAATACGTAGTGAATAGACAACCATCATCATCATGCGTTTCCTAACGAGTGCATTCACCTACGCCCTCGCGCTATGCGGCATGACCGCCGCACGAGGAGGTCTCGTGAAGCGCGCCTCGCTACAGCAAGTAAGCAACTTCGGAGCCAACACCTCAGGGACCAAGATGTACATCTACGTGCCCGACAATCTAGCGACGAACCCGGCCGTCGTGGTAGCCATCCACTACTGCACCGGCACCGCGAACGCGTACTACACGAACACTCCCTACGCCACGCTCGCGGAGAAGTATGGCTTCGTCGTCATCTACCCGGAGTCGCCTTATGCTGGGACTTGCTGGGATGTGTCGTCGACGGCGGCGTTGACGCATAATGGGGGCGCCGATAGCAATTCTATCGTGAACATGGTGTCGTATGTGCTGGATGCGTATGATGGGGATAGCAGCCGGGTGTTTGTCACTGGTACTTCTTCGGGTGCGATGATGACGGTATGTAAAATTCCCCTGCGCTGTTCCTATCTTTTCGCGACAATACTGTCTCTGTCCCGCCCATGAGGCCATAAGACACGGCTTGTCGTTAATATTCCATTCTTTCTCAGAACGTCCTAGCAGCCGCATACCCCGATGTCTTCGCCGCGGGTATCGCGTACGCCGGCGTGCCAGCCACCTGCTTCTACACGGGCACCGTCAACGGGTGGAACAGCACCTGCTCGCAGGGCCAGCTGGATCTGACGCAGGAATACTGGGCCAAAGCGGCGCTCAACGCGTATCCCGGGTACGACGGCCCCCGGCCGCGCATGCGCATTCACCACGGCACGGCGGATACCACGCTGTATCCACAGAACTACTACGAGACGATCAAGCAGTGGACTGGCGTGTTCGGGTACTCGACTACGCCGTCCGAGACCTATCCTAACGACCCTGCGAGTCCGTATACACGCTATGTTTATGGGCCGAATGTTGAGGGTGTTCTGGGTAAGGTGAGTTGATTTGGTGTTACCCGTGCTTATGCTCCATGAAACTGCGTGGGCTGCTATTCTCGAATGAAGAGGAGTCGGTCGTCAGCTAATATGTTTTTAGGGTATTTCACACAGTATCAACATTTTCGGTGATGCTGATATGGAATGGTTCGGTTTTACTGTAAGTGCTTCCTCCAGAGCATCGATCTGCTGTTGAAATGGTTAGATTGGAAAAAATATCGAATGAGAGTTTGATAGACTGACATACACGAACAGGAATCGAGTCCTACAACAACAGCAACTAGTCCAAGTTCGACCTTGGCGACGACGACGACCAGCGCAACAGCCACTACAACGGCCAGCACGGGAGCGGCACAATATGCCCAATGTGGTGGGATTGGGTGGACTGGCGCAACCACGGTAGGTTTTCCATGGTCCCGTTTTTTGTCGAGGAGACTGACGAGGCTGGTCTCCAGTGCGCGAGCCCGTATACCTGCAAGGTTCTAAACGATTGTGAGTACAACCCTGTCTGTTGAAGGAGCTTCTCGGCTGATATAAATTAGACTACTCCCAATGCTTTTGATGTGGCGATGAGCCGCGCTCAATAGCTGGGGGTGCGAAGGCGGATGTGAAGACCAATGTTCACAGCCGGAATACAAATGAAACTCATACACCTCAGACCCCCCCTACCGAGACTCGCCCATCTTCTTAGTTGTATAGAATAGCTATACCGAGTCAGGGGGGGATGAGAAATTATAACCTCGGTTTTTGTGGCGTTTGAAATCGATTATTCTTTGTTTATTCTTAAGTCAATCCCCCAGGGTAGTAATTATACTTAGTCGTGTAGTGACTTTTGGTATGCAGTTGGCTGTGTATGATCCATTAGTCTCTATAGTGTGTAATTACGTGCTTGATTTTATTGAGCTGGTCTCCCATTACGGGAGCGGCTGTGCATATACGAAATTGCATCGAAGTGACCGTAGTAAATGTAATAGCCACACTCGTCTAAGCATCGCTGGATATCGACTTAGGAGATATGGCTGTGGGCTAGAATGAATCGACAAAAGACGATCGAGTATTGTGCGGCTGTCATCTAGGCTCATCCGTGCCTGTATTTTGAAAGAACTATGACTAGAAAATCATATTCTCTAACGTGCATGGGACTACCATGTGGTAATCCCTTCATTCCCAGTATCACTAGATGTCACTATGGTAAGGGTAATCATTCTTCAATCATCAGCCTCAGTCATTTCGAGTCGGCACACCTAAGCGTCGCGTCGACGTGACTGTGGCAGAGACCAACTTAGGCTGAGCATTGCGAAAGAGCCAAAGAAGGCGCTTTCGATTCACTTTCAACCGCAAGGCATTGCCACGCCATGAGCCGGCACTGCAAGGGATGAGCTGGGAAGACAGCTTCCGGTGACATTCGCACCAGAATTCGTAATGATCCTGGCTCGCAGTGTACAGCACGAGCTTGGGGATGCGTGGATCGGACAGGAACTTCAAGAAGGTCTGAAAAGGCTGAGCAGCTAGAAAGGCTGGGCCCAGATAGTCGATATTTCTCTCAGGGCCAATGAGCAGCGGGATATCGTTGTCGCAGAGGTCGTCGTCTTCAGACCAGTCGTCTGTCCAGAAGTCTATGCGTGAAAACCTACCGCCCATCTCTAGACGTAGGGTGCGGAGGCTACCTATGTCTGCCATTTCGCGTAAGACGGGGACGCAAGCCTCGTTGAAGGCGCGGAGGCTAGTCTTGGGATCAATGGTGAGATTCATTGTGCGGATGTGAAGCCGAGGCGATAGGGGTTTTATAGGCTCGGCCAATAGACCCGGAGGCTTAGACCGGTGCGAGATATCTACCCATGTTTCATGGTAGAAGATGTCGGCTGCCTCTGCGTATAGCTTACGACTTGCTAGGAATATCTTGATGACCTGGGCTTGTTCTTCGCAGTCCTGTAGAGCAAGACCCAGGATCTGGACCCGTATTTCAGGGGGCAAATCGAACAGACGAAAGGGCCCCTTAGGTCTCCAACCCGTGGTGACTGTTAGTCCGTGGGAGGGCTGAAGTCGAAGAGCGATTGATTTGCTACCGAATGATTTTCTCTCGGTCACCCATTTTTTCGGGACCATGATCCTCGCAGACTGGTACGTCCGGAGTAGTCGTGTATCTGAATGACTACTGCTACGTTGAAGATGACGGACCCGGTTGAGTTGTACAGGCTATGTACAACGGAAAATTAGTATACAAAAATCGAACGCGCTGCCTTCTAAGTGATACTTGTACGAATACAAACACTCTTACTTGTAAAATGGACAGAAAGATATAGATTTATATAGATGGTAGGCAGGTTGATGAAGTTAATCAGACGATATAAATATGCAAGGAACTAAAAAGGTACCTGGCTAGGTGCCTAGATAGGGGCACAAGCTAAAGTGTTACATTTGTAGCCGGGGAACCCTGGTGCAACGCCTGAACTTACCCCCGGCCGGTACACCAAAGGCTTAGCCTAGACTAGACCCTCCACCTAACTTTACTTAGTCCTTCACCAATGACACTCTCTCAATAATATTAACCCTCCAACCTAACTTGTCGCTCTTTTTACACTGCCTCATGCTCCGATCCTATGCAGCAACAAGAACCTCACTGTTGCTGTTGCTCAGTTTAGGTTCCTGATGCTGCTATCGTTTTAGTAAAGCGTTCATAGGCGCCATTGCCTGCCAAAAAAAGAAGAAGGGGAGAAGAAAAGAGGTGGTAGACCTCAAGAAGTCATCATGGGTCTGTTTTCCATCTTTCGCAATATCTACGACCTCGACACCCTCGACACTCGCTTCACCGTCTCATCCAACATTCCCTACAAGACCGCAATAGAGGACCGAAGCGATGCGACCGCTGCAAGCAAGGAGCGCGCTGCGAACTGGAACAGCCAGCCATCTACATCATCGCAGTCGAAATCAAGGTGGAACACGCCCGAGTTCTACCTATACTATGTCGTCTTCATCGTAGCAATCCCCTCCATGTTCTGGGCTGCCTACAGTGCCTCGAAAAGTACGAATTATTGCCCGGTCTGCTTTATTTCGCTCCATGACCATTGACAATTTCATCATCACAGCTACGCACCCCAACTATAGAAATTACGAGCACTACTTATCACCGGGCTGGATTCCCGGCCGCAAACTAGTAAGGGACTCGTGCGCCTTGAGTGCTCGCGGCTGTTCTTGATGCGCAATACTAACCGAGCGCACAAATGGCAGGATGCTACTGATTCGCAATACCGCACCTTTCGCAACAATATTCCTTATCTCGCTGCGCTCGTCGTGCTCCACCCTCTTCTCAGGCGGTTGTACAATGCCGTGATACACCAAGTCCAATCCGGCGGGCAGGCGTCGCGACCAACTTTGGAAGAGGCAGACCAGAGGCTGAACCAACGAGCGTCCTTCGATTTCGGGTTTGCCATGATATATCTTCTCGCTCTACACGGAGTTTCGATTGTCAAGGTCCTGGCCATCCTATACCTGAATTATCAGGTCGCGACCACTCTGCCCCGGAAGTCGGTACCTGTTGCGACTTGGGTGTTCAACATCGGCATCTTGTTCGCCAACGAACTCGCCAAGGGTTACAAATTCAGGGACATTGCGTCGTTTTTAGGGGGGCTTCTCTCGGGCGAGTTAATAAACGAGTCGAACAGCGCTCTCGTACATTGGGGGGCGTGGCTCGACAGTTACGGCGGGCTCATGAGCCGCTGGGAGATCTTGTTCAACATCACTGTTTTGCGCCTGATCAGTTTCAACCTCGACTACTACTGGAGCTTAGATAGGAGGAGCCAGAGCCCTATAGAGGTATGACAACGCCGCTGATCGCATTTGTATTTCTACGACGAGATCTAATGACCCAAAGAAGAAGCAGCTCGATTCCTCTTCGTTAAGCGAACGAGACCGCATCTCCACCCCCGCGCAAGACAAGGACTTCTCTTTCCGCAACTACATCGCATACGCCATCTACGCGCCGCTGTATCTCACGGGGCCCATCATCACCTTCAACGACTACATCTCGCAGCTCCGCTACCAACCCGCAAGCCTCGAGGCCTCGCGCACCATCCGCTACGCCCTCCGCTTCGCCTTCGCGCTCCTGGCCATGGAGGTCATCCTGCACTACGACTACGTGCAGGCCATCGCCAAGATCAGCCCGCGCTGGACCGAGTATACGGCCTCGCAACTGTTCCTCCTGAGCTACTTCAACCTGCACATGATCTGGCTGAAGCTGCTGCTGCCCTGGCGCTTCTTCCGGCTCTGGTCCCTCGTCGACGGCATCGACCCCCCCGAGAACACCATCCGCTGCGTCAGCAACAACTGGAGCACCCTCGCCTTCTGGCGCTCCTGGCACCGCTCCTTCTACCGCTGGTCCCTGCGCTACATCTATGTGCCGCTCGGCGGCTCGAGCTTCGCGAACCTCCGCGACGCCGCGCGCTCCGTGCTCACTTATGTGTTGGTCTTCACCTTTGTCGCCCTCTGGCACGATATACAGATGCGCCTGCTCATCTGGGGCTGGCTCATCGTCTTCTTCATGCTCCCGGAGATGGCCGCCGGCTCGCTCTTTCCTAAACGCCGCTGGGAGGGACGGCCCACGGCGTACCGCATGCTGTGCTGCGCTGGTGCTGTTGTGAATGTTCTTATGATGATGACGGCGAACTTGGTTGGCTTTGCGTTTGGGGTCGATGGGCTGAGGGCTATTCTGGCGGGTATCTTTGAGCATTTCAGTGGTGAGTCTTCTTTTGTCTATTTGCTTTACTTACCCAGTCCCCGCGTAGCCTACGAAGCGCCTCATTCCTGATCTTTCCTGCCGTGTTTTAATTCTTATCTTGCCCCCCCTTTTTTCATGCCTCGTTGGCCGAGCAGTGAGTCAACAAGGAGATATGCAGACAGCTAATTTATAGGAACCTATAGGATATTTGTTTCTCGTCGTCGCGTGTACCGTGATCTTTGTCGGCGTCCAGGTCATGTTCGAGATCAGGGAGTCGGAGAAGAGGCGCGGAATCAACTTGAAATGTTGATTGGCATAACTCCCTTAATTAGTTTGGTGTGTTCCGGAGTACATTAGAGGGCGTGTATCAAGGGGGCATTGGGACGAATGGCGCGGGAACAGCAGTACTTCCATGTGGCACGCCTGTATGTAAGCATATGTGTAGACTTTGTATCAGATGTTAATGAAAACGCGGTAATGAATACTTATAAAGTATGAAGGAACGTTTCTGCAGACAAGCAGTGTTCGATGAATAATTAAGAAGAGTACCTACATAATGTTTGCTGAGTGAATCAGTATTTCCAAGACCTGCGAGCATCGAACAGATATAGGGGTTATGTGTGTGTATGTATATATCTCATTGCAAAAATTGCCATCATACTACCTAGGTAAGCCCTTAAATACGAGCTTCATATAAATCATCATGAACACAGGTGCTCGTCAATCGTCCCTCCACGAGGACTTGGGTATCGCATGCATTTAGGCACCATCATGGATAGACCCAAAGCTTGAAAAGCCGAAAGGGAACGAACCCTCGAAATATAATAATGCTTTCTTTCTTTTTTTACTTTGTTTCTTTCTCTCTTTCTATCTATCTAACGTTATTTTCTCTACTGATTCTATCATCCATACTACACAGAAGGATTAACCTCAGCCATCCCATGCTGCTGCGCACCATTCGTGGTCTTACCATACCAACTCCTCCTCACATCGTCCTCATCGGCCCTCACATCTGCCCTCGCATGCGCAAAGACACCATCCCTCCCAAGTTTCGCCTCCGTAACCCAGCGGCGCAACCAAATCAGTCCCCAGACCACGGCAAAAATAATACATATCCCCACGGCAATCCCAAAGACATACGCCGCGACCAAGGCACCCTGCAGTCCCGGGTCGAGGAACGGGTATGTATAAAAGCCCTTGGTAGCATGCGTGAGATAGGCTAAGGCAAGGTATAGCGCGAGCAGCAGGATCAAGAACGGGAGATGATTCCACGGCGTAGGTCTCGTGCGGGGGATAACGATCTCGAAGAGCGCGAAGGCGCTATTCAGCGCGTGCTGCGAGAGATTGCTCCAGGTCGAATACTCCGTCGCTAGCGTCGCCGGCGAGGACAAGAGAGCCCAGAAGACGATGACGACGAGGATCGGGAAGGTGGTTATCGTGGCGTAGAATAAGGAGTGCAGGAATTGTAAAGGTCTAGGCCAGGTGTCGAGGGGGGCGGACCCGCGCGCTGCGTAGATGAAGGTGTGGAAGGAAGAGATGAGGAAGTAGAAGGCTACGCCCCAGTACGACAGGACTGTGAAGTACGAGAAGTTGGCGCGCGCGCTGGAGCAACCCACGTGCGCGCAGGCGTAGCCGATGTTGAATAGGAGGGTCGTGAAGGCATAGAGAGACTAGACAGATGAGAAGAGGGTTAGTGAGTCTGCGCCACGTAAGGATCTATCTAGTCTTCATCATTTCTTGATCGCATTTCGTCATTCGTCCCAGTAGATGTTATTATCAGAGGCGAAGTTGCGATTGGTTCCAAAATTGTGAATATCGTGGATAGGAATTGGTTAATTGCATCGAATACGTGTGAAGGATGTCGAGTGCCATATAATATAAATATCAGAGTGCGAATACGATACGATGTTATGTGATGTGATGCAGTGCGGTGCATTCTATGCGATGTGACGTTCTCTCCGCATATACGATCGGTCACCGAAAATCAATAATATGCCGGCTATGTCGAGATGACGCAGTAAAACCAGAACAGACAGACCACCGGGACGAATCACAGAGCGATGGATTTGGATGATTTGGATTAGAGACAGCGGCGAGCCACTTACTATCAGTAATCGGATGGAGGCTAACACATAAGGCGACACGAGCCACGACGTCTGGAACCGGTGGGAAGGATCCCAGAGCTCGGTGTTGAAGCTAAAGAAGCGCGCCATTGTGGTGGTACTGGGAGGCTGATTGAACCTTGGAAGGGTAGCAGCCGGAGCCGAGTGTATGGGAAGGTATCGTCGATGTGGCTGGCTGCTGGCTTGTGGGGTCGATGTTTACCGTTCCGTCAGTTTGGTTCGGTTCTCTCAGCTGAAGACAGCAGTTGATAAATGGTATGGTATGGTATCGTCGCGTTGGGAGTTCGAAAATTTAACACTCGACCTCGACGATTCTTCTCAACCAATCTCCTACACTTGGACTTCTACCCGCCCAAATATGCCGATGTGAGAACGAACGTAGAACAACGTCGACAGATTGGCTCGTCAGTTGACTTCTTACTACCTAGTGGGAGAGCAAGCAGCCAAACTCCCAAGGTTTGCGAAAGGGTTATAATTCCATACAGCAAGAGAATAGTTAACCAATCAAAATTAACAAGTATACCTCCGCAATAGCGCAGACAAAGAAAGGAAGCATCAAGAAGACGAAATCAGATAGATAGAAAACAGATGCTAAACTTAGAAGTAGATAGACAGGCAGGCAGGTAGGCAGGGAACTCAATGCAGTAAGCACCTACCTAGGTTAGGCAATAAATCCCACGGTCTGGTCCCCTAAAAGCTAAAAGGGCGAGATTACGCGCGGCTACTTGGGCATTAGACTAGAGCTACACTAACCCGAATCAACCGCCCCCGATATCTGCGCTATGCTGGCGCTACAGCCCGCTATGGGCACTAAGTACTGTAAGGAAGTTGCCGGGTTAGGTACGGGTTCTCAGCGCATTGGCTTTCTTGGGTTAGAGGCTCCGAGCTCTAGGTATTGGACATTGGCGTTCTGGCGTTCTGGCGTTCTGGCGTTCTGGCGTGTCGAAGCCCCACTCCCAAGCGCTGCTACCCATTAGCTAGGTACATCTCCATTAGGTATCTATATGTGGGGAGCAGGCAAAGACATCGAATGGGTTATTCGAAAGACGCTAATACCAGCTCAACAGGATAATAGAAAGACACCACCACAACCACTACAACTACCACAAACAGCCTGGGAGATGGCATAGTGAATGACCAAAACTGCTTCATGTTTCTCATCCGTCGGAATTAGTTGTTAAGTATATAAAGTAAGTAGAGTACCTAATAGATAAGTTAGGTAACTTAGACAGGTAGTGTAGTGTGAGTACATGAAGACACCCCAAGAACCAAAAAGTGCTTTGACCGATCCCTCACCAACCTAGTTCGTCACGCGTCGCTATGCTTATAAGAATCAATTCCAACTTCCAACTTCAGTACCTCGCACAAGTTCAATCCTCATATTCTTTTGCTCGTACATTAATTCTGTCATCGCCGTCCCTTCTTAAGGACAGCCCTGTTTCTTCTGTGGCTCTGCCACCACTTGTCTTCGTACCGAGTAGTTTGTGTGACCGGCCGAGCCTGTGTTCACTATTCATGGCTTGATTCTTGCTGACTTGCTTGGCGGGCGAATGCCCAGGCGATATATACGATTTCATCAACCAGTCTACACTTCTATCATACTCCTGGAAGAGTCATGAGAGACTTGGTGGTATTGATATCTCGTGGTAGCGCAGACCTGAGCTTTATACTTTTCTCACAGCCGGTTATGTGAAAGTTCCATTCATAAGCCAGATCATCGATCCACAGGATCTGCGGCGAACCGTTGACTCATGCATCCACAACGCAAGTATCCGCTTGCGGCTTTAGCCTGTACCTGTCGATCATGTCGATCAGTGCCATGCGATGCCATTTTCCACTCAATGCGTCCCTGAAGGCCACATGGGCCAATCATTTTCTCATCACATGCGAGTCATTGTTGAGCGACTAGATGGGTTTACGCGCCCTGTATCCGGCAGGCGTTTCCCATCGAGGAATTTAGGGGTGCGCGCCTCATAATAGGGGTTCACCGTTTGCTGTTGCTTTCTCGCCCGGAACTCCTCCTTTTCCTCTTCGTCTAGCGTAAAAGCCTTCTTCAACCAGCCAAACGCGCTCTTCTTCTTCTTGAGCCTCTGCCCGTTCTGACCCTCGGCGTTCGTGACCGTACTGAGCATACTCATGCCCATCGCCGACCGCTGTTCCCGTATATTCCCTGCATGCGACGTATAGGGTCGAGCTGTCGCCGATGTGTGCGGCCGTTGCTGCAATGGCGAGTGGGGACTAGCTCGGACAGGGTAGAAATACTGCTGTTGGTCAGAGCGTGGTGAAGGTATGGTGTTTGTGAATCTGGGCAGTGGTATGCTGTCTCGAACGTCGAGAGGTGAGTTGTATGACGGTTGCACCTCGAGATTTGAGACGTATTCAGACTCGCGTGCCCTATACGCAACTGGAGATGGCTGGTACGCAATGGAGGGGAGGCCCGGCGACTCCATTTCACTCCTATTCCGTGGTGGGACGTGGATGACCTCTGGCAAATTGCCGCCCTTCAAAGACACTCTCTGCCGCAGCGAAGTCCGCTTCGGTGTGCTGGTGCCTTGTATCGTGGTATTTGGTGAGACAGGCGGTTGAGGTACTGTTGGGCTCTTAATCATTGGAGACGGGATAGGCTCTGGTGGCTGAGGAGTATACGTTCGTGGCTGAAGAAGGTAGACATCATCACTAGGTACCTTGAGCTCTGGCATCGCATTCTCGTTCGCGGGTGTTGGCGAATGCGGAAAGACAACCTCTTTCTCCTCGAAGAAAGCAACCTCCTTTTCGGCTGGGGACAGCGGGTCCGGGGTTTGTGATATTGTTGTAGGGGGCGACTGAGGTGGTGATTGGCGCCTCTGAAACGAACGAAGCGATGGCTCACCAGAATGCGTATTTGAACGTGGTGGTTCAGCGGGCCCAGAAAAGGGAGCTACTGAGAACTACCGTGGTGCTGGCGTTAGTCTCTCCATCTCCATCTGATTGATCAAAGTCGGAGCCAACTTACCCGTGTTCTACGGCTCACCTCCCCAGCCTTCTGATCCATCTCTGATACAATCTGGCTAAGACTAATGAGGACAGTATCTAGTGATGAGGCACTATCTTGTATATCGATCAAAGCGTGGTACCACCCTTGCGCATTGCCCTTCATAGCATCATAGATATCCGCAAATTCAGGCCGTTGTTGACGCCATGATTTGTCTTTCTGGTTGTCTAAGTAAACGGCGAATTCTTTGACGGCTTTGAGTCCCTCGTCCGCATCTTTGAACGTTGCCTCGAGGGCTAGCGTCGACCTCTCAATGATATGCTCAATCTTCTCATTTCCGTTCACAATCTGCAATCGAAAGTCGCGATCCTCGAGCATCTCCTCAAACGTCTTCATATTTTCCATCGGTAGCTTGAGATAGTCGATTCTCTCCCTGACGTCATCAGTAGCAATTTTCACATCCTCCAAGGTGGTCTCCAAAAACTCGTCCACTTCGTCGATGTGATGCTGAAGGATGTCGACAACCTGCTCATTACTATTGGCTATGCCGTTCAGCAGTAGATACACGCCAAACGAAACTTGAGCAAGCAGTTTCCAAAGTTCATGGTGTTTCTGTCCCGTGCGGTATCTCCATAGGTCACCGTGTAGTCCGGTGCCCTTTGGACTATCTAGGAGATGCGCCCTCCGCCGCTTCGCGTCGCCGAACCTCAGCTTCGGTTTCTTCTCGCCGCTGTTATTTGTCGCTTCCATGAGCGACTCAGCAAAGGCGGGCTGCATGGCGGGGATGGGGTGGATCGGTACATTAGCTGCGGCCTCCTTGGTCTTCTGGCGCATGGTCTCCGGTGTCGCCTTCAGGTCCATGGGTGGCGTCCTCCGACGGGGTGGGAGCAGGTCGTCATCTTCCGAGTCGGTGAGAAGCAAAACAGACCGATCCTCGTCATGGTGGAGAGAAAGGGGCAGCGCCATGATGGCGCGTGATACGGAGGCTTCTAGTCGTGATCTTTGGTGTTGCACCCCTTTAACTGTGTGACGCAAATAGGCCTCCTCGCTCACTCGCTGTGCGCAACCACAGCGCTCAAAAGTTCAGATTATTTTCAACTGGTGTGTGTGCCCCGTAGACACGGTATCCAATATTAAGATTAACCAAATTACCTGATACGCAGAATAAGGCCGTGATACTGCGACCCTAGACTGGCAATTAATTCGATATAAGTATGAGGTGCCCGACTCGGAGACCAGCACAAAGGCCACCAGGGCGTCGTGCCAAGAAGCTGCACGCAGCCGAAACGATGGTTTGCCGAACGACACGCTAGTATACGCAGGGAGTCGGTGAAGGACCACTAAGTGAGCTGTTGCGGAGCAGCCTTGGTCTGTCACAGATACAGAGCTTTGGTGTGTATTTGCTGAACGGCTCCTCAAGCCGGCTCGACCTGGGTAGAATTGAGATAATCAAATCGCATGGCGGAGCCTTGGGCGGCAGATAGTGTGTCAGCTCCCAAACTCGGGTGGAGGCCAAGGGCGCAGCCGAATGGGATGCCCCCGAATGGACGCTTCCGAAAGAGAATGCTGAAACGACGATGGCGAACCTGAGAGTGCTGAAACACGAAACCGCACGCTAGGTGCTATTAATACGAGGGGGGCCAGTCGCTCAGAACGACTGCCGAAGTAACCCAATATATGTGATTCAAACCGTGGATTATTCAATAGATAGATAACGGAGATCGGGTATGTCGAGTATGTCGGCGCTGTTGGTCGGGGGTAAAAAGCTGGCAACGACGAGAGCTAGGATTGTGTATGTATCGTATTTGCAAGTCGTTCTCTAGTCGCTATTAAAAATCAATGTGATGCTTGGCCGTCGTGATGTCGTTAGAAAGATGCACAAATGCACATATTTAGTCAAGAAGCAAAATGAACGAGAGGATTTGACGTGGTGAGAAGACGAATGAACAGGTATCGGTGAATAGGAACTAGGGGTGTAGGCAAGTGTTGGTATATAGGGAGAGTAGTATGTCGCGAGCAGAATTAGCCGTACGGTTCTGCCCTCGACCTACCCACCCGCTAGGATAGTTCTCTCTGGCTGGCCGGCTCGACGATTCGACACGGGTACACTAGAAAAGGACTGTTGGTTCGGCCCAGGTTCGGTGCAGGGGATGCTGGTGCAGGGCAGATGCACGAGGAAAGAGACTATTGAAGAAAGACCCGCGAGAGGATAGCGATTGGCGGGCGAGGACAGGGTGAGGACAGGGTGAGGACAGGGTGCGGCGGAGGGCGGGCCAAGAGCCACGAGCTGGCGCCGAGCTGGGATGGGGCAGCTTGTCGATCACGGCAATATGCCTAGTAGTAACCTACGCTACTGTAATGATGGCATTGCATTTCAGTTCTTGAGATGACGGTGAAACGATAATGCTCTAGAGGATAAGACTACCAATCGTCTGGGGAGAGCTCCATTGTTGCGAGATCAGAGGGAGAGGTGTTTTTAATAAAATGGTTATGGCTGAAAGGAGTTCACAGGTACAAGAACCTTTACTTGCACTTATAGTACTGTACTCCCTCGCAATTGGGAGTTGGTGGGGGGAAAAGGGGTGACCTTGCTCGTGATTCCTGCTTGCAGTAGCACGCGAGAGACCTACAACGTACACCTACCTATGTACAGCAGCAAGTACAGTACCTCCGCGTAGGTACTTCAGAGAGGGCCAAAACACCGTACATTGCCATACTATAGTAGGATCATAAGGTAGGTACCTACTGTCTTATAGCCCGCATGCCTAAGACAGAACAGTGAATTAATACCATCGTCTTGAGCAAGGGAACCCAAGATGTCAGAGAAAAGTACCTACCTACATGCATCACATGCAATTCGAGTTTTGCTCAAAAGGGCAACACTAGAGCACTTTATTCGCGTCCGCCCTCGTAAGTACCGACTAGTAACTCTAGGTCAAGTACAGATATGGGAGGTGAGATACACTACAAAAGCCAGGGACCCGGGAATTGTCAGCAAGAGGAAAAGAGATGGGTACCTTGCTTTAGCGCATTTACCGCTTTGGGCAGGGAGGTCGTTGTTATACGCGCGTACGAGGAGGTAGTAATAGTTCACTCTAGCCTGCATATAAGGTACTAATTAGGTCATATGTGCCTTACTATAACTACTAGGTACTGTACCTACTGTACTTACACAAGGCTTCGATATGAGTTGAAGTACAATGACGATTCTGTCATATTGGTATCAATCGTCATGGAAAGGAAGCACAGTATACTCACTAATACCAGCTGTAGTGGAGATTAATATACTGTAGGTACTGGGATCTATATTGTCTGCAGTTGGGCAGGGTCACACAAAGTTCCGTGCCTGACGGGGCAGCGTCTGCCGACCGGCGACCCTCCCCTCCGAGTTCTTTCAAGCCTAGGATCCCCGGCACGGCGGGAATGAACAATTTATATCAACTCAACACCATCACAGATCTAGTGTATTCTAGCGCCAGGGGAAAAAAGCTTCGATTCTTTCGAGTAAATTAATGGAATCTTGCTCGCCTTTCTTTTACACCACAGAATTCCTAGGTTAGCCGCTCAGCCGTACTAGGCAAGTCCCCCCATACTTACCTAGATACTAAGTACCTACATAAAGGGAGAGGGAGAGAAGCGTGTCTATAAGACAAGGGATTCGAATTATGTTACTGTGCATTGAAATGAAATACTATCCATACTTGTTTTTTTATAGCGCAGCACCGTGGTGGCATGCGGGCCACTGGCATCTTCCTCGCCGTTCGCCCTACTGTATAAGTGAACGGCCATCTCTCTTCTCATGCAGGAGTCCGCGATTCTGCAGGACATCGCAGGCTGCATTGAATGGCAGTCTCGGTTCTTCTCAAATAAAAAACATCGACATGGAATAACCAACTCCAACATCACAGCATCATCGCTGACTAAGAAAAAATGATTTCTCCAATTATGTACGTTATGAGTTATTCTACTTCGGCCACTCTTTCTACTTGCATGGACTTGTTCATTAAGAATGATTTATTTCGACCAACCTAGATGGTGAAGATCAGACAGTTCTAGACAGGACTATTTAACCCCGCACTATGTCCGCGCGCGCACAACAATATCAATTCTGCCTACATGCGGTGTAGCGTACCTTCATTCATTAATTACTTACCTAAGGTACCTTACGGAGTAGTAGTAGTAGTACACAACCTCCCAGGCTGTGTGCGACCAAGCCCGCCGGCCCATGATATATCGAGACCAGGTTCATAGGCAAGCAGCACGGATATCACCCTAGCCTAGCCTGTGAGTGGCTAGCCTTGCGCATTGTCTCTGGACGTTTTTTGGAGCAAAGACGGAGCTTGGGTCGTGGAGTTATCTCCTGATTCTTGCAGCACCGCAACGTTGTTTATCACCAATATTCCATTTTCAGAATTACTCCATTCCTTTTGAGTATCTACTATCTCATTGCCTGCCTGCCCACATACTATATGACAGCATAACTACGTGTAGCTATCTATCTACCTACTGTACCTACGCACGCATGCACGCACCTGAGTGATAGATGCTACGGTACGGAATGCATCCCGATACTTACTGTAAGATAAATACACCGCTACCTACCTCTCTCACCCCACCCCGCCAGCCAACCAACGATCATCTCATCCTGGTCCTCCTCTCTCCCAAGCGCCGCCTCTCAACGGCCAACTCCGTTTTACACGTGGCTAAGCGCCCTCATGTTCGACACATGTCAGCCAGTCGAGCCCAGTGTCTTATCTCACTTCCATCCATCACGCCGTTATTCCACTTCATCCCTGTCTTATCTACTATATGGCTATCCCATGTGACATGTCGTCCTCATACCGAGAGAAAAGTAGTCATACAAAGGTATGCGATGGTCTTTTTATGTATTTGCTTAAAAGTGTGGATGAATAGGAATGGGGAATGTTAAAGGCGGTTATCCCTCGTGTCAGCTTTTACTTCTCGCTAGGGGGAAAGGAAACGCGTTGATCGGTCACGTTCGCATCTGTAAGCGACATGACTCAATTATAAGGCCTAACGTGTTGTGGCCGGGGTGATCCAGGACCTAACTACAACCAGAACCAAAAAAAAAAAAAACCATCGCTAGAACCACCGCCTTGACTTGTAAATCAAGATTCTTGAAGCTACTCAGTATACCCTTTTATAGCTTACGATAAACCTCTACACCAATTGTGTGGTTATGCCTACGCTTGCACAATAGCATATTGAAGTTTGCGCCGTTTTCTCTTGGTAGATCTTAGACCCAGGCGTGTTCCTTCTCTTACTTTTGCAGTTTTATCTTACTATGTATACGTTGAAATATGCCAAACGAAAGATATCGTTGCATATATTATTGTCGAGACTGTTAAGCCCAAATTAGTCCGAATCCTCGATGATAGTTAGGACAGGCTTCAGATGTAACGATGAAATATATTTATGTTGATTTCTCACATCATTCCAGATAAGACATTTCGATGTCCTGCCGGTGACAGAGCCGATCGGGTCTACTTCCGTGCCTTTTTCTATGCGAGCAAGCTCCCTGTCTATCCTCTTGAAACTCCAGCCCTGCCAGAAAGAGGGGTCTGAGACTTGAATCAGTTAGATGTCCGCACTGAAGCACTCGGCATTGACGTACAGAGAAATGGTCTGAGATCTAGACGCCAGTCAGCACTTTGCCGTTGAACATCCCATTAGGCAGTAGTGACGCCTTGCCCAAGCGATTATCTTCGGGTGAGTAATCGTTGCTGTACGGCATTAGTTTATATCAAGACGCGTGAAGGAGAAATCGAAGTCGAAGTCGTACCAATGTACTATTTTGAAAAGAAAAGAAAAGTTAGTGCAGATAGCACACCATCCCTTTCAGAAGAGGCGTGAGGGTGACAGAGGCACTCAGGAGCCCCGAGAAGGGTTCCCTAAATCGAGTTTGCTAATCCGAACTTTGTGCACTTATAGGCCGGGGTGAGAGTGGTGGCCTTGTGTCGTGTGATCGTGCTGTTCGTCGGTTAGCTAGCTGCGGTTTTACGTAGCGGAGTCTCAAGTAGCGAGGTCAAGAAGTATCAATCAAGCTAGCCCACTGCAGATACCATGCGAAAAAGTCGATGCTGGGTAGCAGCTCAAGGAACAACATACTAATTTACAAAAAAGAACTTCACTTTTTTTTTCGCGATTTCTGCCGGTTCGAGCGAGGGATTCTGATTGTCCGATCCGTTGACTCGGTCCTTGCCCCAGACATGAACGAGATGCTGCCACATTGATAGGGATCCCATCTTCCTCTCCTTGCGAACGCGCTCTGCTTTGATTAGAAAGATCTCGCAAGCTGAAAAGACGACAGGGTTCATACCAAAGGCAGTCAGTTCAGCATAGGCCATTCCCATGCCTATCTCATCTGACTGCGTATGTTCCTTCGTCACGGGCTCTAACTCCGCCGTGGGGGTAGCAGCAAGAAACTATCTATACCGTATGCATGCAGTATGTTGCGCTCTGGGAAACGCCATAAGCAGAGCGGTGAACTGCTGATACCTCAGCCCGTGTTCAGCCTCATCTGCAACTTCTCACATCCTTACGTCACACTCTTTCGTAACATCTTCGGCTTATGTTTGTCGTAGGAGCACTCCTGTTAGTTTCCCCTGGGTTCCTTGCAAAATACGCTGGTAGGGGATGTCTTACCAGGTACGTAATCAATATCCGGTGCCAAAGTGTCTCACCCTGGCCCTCAGGCCAACAAGCCAGTTCAGTGCTCTTATCACAGCGAAGTAATAGATGTGTTTAAAGGATTTGTCTGTGATAGGGAACCCATAACCACTTGTGGGTGAAATGAGGAACGAGATAAGTTGTATTGAGCGAGCTATCTCTCCTACCTCTATATTTCTGCATATAGTTCTGTGCCCTTTATGCTACCATGTGGCCGCCTGCCATGCCTACATATACATTCACTCTACGGATCAACCAATTAGATATCTGCTGATATTGGCGTCTCCTAGGTTTGACTGCCTGAAATATATATATAGGTCAAGTATGTTCCATTGCAGTATTTTGTTCGATTCCTCCCACGTGCAAGCACTTTATCAGTTTGACTTCACAAAATACACTCAACTAGGATTAGAGCAAGCTTTGCTACTTCACGACACGGAAAGTTCTAGAAAAAGGTATTTTGAAATACCTCTTCCCGTACTAATTCAATACTTGCTGCATGTTAATCATGATAGCGTCTTACTAATAAGGCAATGGTGAGTACTTATACAAAGCAACTCAAGGTTGAATTCAAAAAGAGTGGATGTTTCTAGCCCCTTTCTGCCCGCGCCCCTTTCCAATTCCACATACACGCAACCTGTAGTTTACTGTGTGCTCTCTACGGATTTTGGAACTGTCTCTTTCTAATAGCGATGCTGCTGTGCCTGCACAGGTTACTGAGCACGTGTGGTTCTCCGTACACTAGCTCGTGCCCTAGGGTGTTGCCGCATTCTAAAATCCTATCTATCTCCCCAAGCAGCCTTTTTACCGTAGTATATACCAATGTGATAATGTTCGATCAGGTATCCAAGGGTCCAAATTTTCATGTGCTGCCTAGGTTTGTACACAAGGAAGGAACTCGGCCAGACAGGAAACATCCCATTCCTACTTAAGAAACCCAGTACTTCGTTAGGTTCAGGTCTTGGATAGCTCCAGTCACCTCGGATATTTTGCTATGCAATCACTTTACGAGAATAAGTGTGATCTTAGTAACTTAGGTATCTTTATGTCTGGTCGTCATAAGCTCGGGGTCCTGTGGATCTTCCCGTTGCTCTGCATCCTTTTCTTCAAGTGCCTACCTACTCGACTACCACAAGTAAACAAACAAGCCCCATCAGTTTTCCATTTAACTATCCACCACGAAGAAGAATATGTTCTAACAGACTTCCTCTGCTATGCTCGCTTCATATTTCCCTACATTGCCATCTCAGTAATTTGTGTTATCTTGCTCATTATTACGAGTACTCTCACCTACGACTTGAACTACCGCAACGAAACCCTGCTACGCTGTCTTCTCCCTCGTCGTGGTCATTCAACCCCGCCCCTGGGTCTTTCTTGCTGGGGTAAGCACAGAAGTCCATATTTGTTTTGATTTGCCGCCACCGTATGTTTATCTCGAGCTAATGCGAAAATAACCACAGAACAGCATCCTTAAAATGTCAACTGTTACTAAAGTAGAGAGTACTCTGTGCAACGCGATCTCGCGTCACCGGGAAAGAACGAAGAACGCAGCGGAGGAAGCAATTCAAAGTTATGGCAGAGAGATAATGGCTCGAGCAGCACTGCGATTACTTCGCCAGCCACATTTCGTAAATTTGGAAGACATATTGGCTAGGGATCTAAGCAGTATCACGGCAGCTATCAAGGAGGAAAGCGAAATTGTTCGCCAGGCATTCGAGAAGGAACAAGAACGGGAAGAGAAAGATGCCGTCTCATTGGAGAAAGAAAGCGATCATCGAATTGGTGACAGAGGCATTGCACCCGAGCTGCTCCTTATCATCACCGATATTCTAAAGGAACACGGTGTCATTGAGAGTGAGGAACCCGAAAAGGTTGAAGGCGCTGGTCAAAAGCCGGACAGCGAAGAGAGTACTCTAAGCGCAGGGTTAGAGTCCGTTCAACTCAACATGAAGAATGACTCGGATGACGAGAAAGGCTGGCTCCGAGACGACAACAACGATGACGATGACGATGAAGAAGAAGTGGTGCGCCGTCACTTTCGGAGGATATATCTCCGGGATGCACCACGGAAACCCTCGCAACGTTCTCTATTCCGCAGGCGGCGACATTCGAATCTTGACACCCGCCTACGAGAACGCAGCAAGAGCCCAGATAACATTGAAGAGGTTGTGCATCCAGGAGAGCTGTGGGTTGTTCATCAACGACTCTCTGTTGTGCGCCCGTTTTCATCTCAACCAGTCACGGCTCGCGAGATAGCTAGCACGGCATCTCAACAGTCCCCAGGCCGTCGGCCACACCCCAATCGAAAGTCGGTCACGATGCCGCATACATACAACGTCAAGACCATCTTCAAGAATCAGGCTGGTTCTCTGTACGGTCCCGAGCATCGACTTGTCTAGCTGGAATAATACCCAGTGTGGTTGCATGTCTTGGCCGACCAGTGGCAGGACGTGTGTTTTTGCTCTTCTGATTTCCGTGGCCAATTCCTTGCTGCCGTTACGAGCTGTGTGTCCTCATCGAGAGGAGTACGATGTCTCAATTTGCTGTCTACTGTAGCTCTGCGAATTCGGACTGTTGCTGTTCTGCTAGTGATTACGGAACAAAAGGTGAATTGGGACAAGCCAGAGCATTATCTGACAACCTGGTTAGGTGTACGAGCATCTGTCAATATTCAATGAGGTTTACACCGAACTATAACTCTCGAATGGGACAAGTTATGTGTGGTTATGGAGTTTGGGAACGATACTTGGTTTGATATCCCGCGATGGCTTCACTTATGGGACAAGGAGCTAGTTTTAAAGTTTGAGGTTCCTGAACCGAATTCAAGTGCGTTTATCGCAAATCAATATTTTGCGACTCGCGATACGGCGCCTTTTTCTTATGCCCATCTTGAATATTTAGGAGTATGGATGACCAGCAGCTCGTAGTGCGGTTATTGTGCAGATGTAAAGCCAAATCTTTGCGCCCTCTTTCACCACAATAACCATAGACTGTTGCTGCATAACCCAATTTAACAAGGTCGAGAAATCCTACCGTGATACTATTTAGATTTAACAGACTGACACCAGCCGATGTTGAGCGGCTTAGTACGAATAGTGTATATCTTGACATCCGCACTGTACACTTGATTGCTCCGATCGGCTCCGATAATACAAGCTTTCTGAATCCCGGTCGGGAAATGATTACATTATGTAAATAATTGGGAGTACATATCTAAGTGTCCAAGGTATTTGCAAATGCGACCAAGCTACTGTCCAAACAGCTGGGCAATCGTCATCAGTTTAAATCTATAACCGCTTGACTCAGAATTTATCCCTTCGTGCTACAACAGGTAAATAAATAATAGGTGTACAGGTATTAGCCTAAAGGAAACCTGACGCAACTTTGAAGATGATCGACTTCCCGCTGTACACAGGTACATGCGGGGTCCGACGCTACCCGGCGTGTCGGAGCGACTGGGATTTGAAGAAGCTCGATTCACAGCACTATGTCCGAGCACTAGCCCCGATTGACAGTGCGTCACAAAAAAAAAAGTGGCAAAATCGATAGCTACCGACCTAGCAGATGGAGCTAGAACCTTGATGTCACCCCCGGAATCCGGAGTATCCCAAAACCTTACACCAACATTTGGCTCTTATCTGATGCAGACTTGATAGGTAGCCACCTACTAACTGAATCATCTCGAAAGTACCTAATTGAGTCTACTACTAGTGCTAGTCGACACTGAAGCCCCATCTTCATCCGACTTCCCTCAACTCTCAGACCTCCCCTCTCTCCGCCTTGTATTCTCCCTCCGCATTACCTTCTTACATGTACTCGATATAATTCATCTACCTCACCGCTTCCCAGCGCTCATTCTAGAACCGTCGTATCTGCTTCGAGTCGCATTCTGCTTGTCACATCTCCTGCGCCACCTTTTTCTTTGACGGGCGTTCTCCGGAACCCCCCCGGAGCCCAGCCCTCTACATCCATACAATAGACACAATGTCAACCAACAATGCCGGCTTTGACGGTCAAAGCCACGACAGAATACCGAAAGCCGAGGATGCCTTCGCCGGCGCGACAATGGTTTCATCGTCACAGGACCACGCGAACACTGACGGCATGGACATAACAGCTGGCCAGAAAATGGCCTCTGCGATCACCGGCTCCCTGTTAACGTCACTTCTCGGTATGTTCGCCACTAACCTGCCCTCATCCACGGAATGCATGCTAACTACTGTCAATTACAGTCACTCCACTAGACGTTGTGCGTGTTCGTTTACAATCGCAAAGCCCATCGCCGCAACCTGCCAGTTCCGATGTCGCAGGCTTCCAGAAACTCGTCGTCTCATCGGAGGCTGGGTTTAGGCCGTCGAATTTAGGAATCACCTCGTGCTGCCGAGAGGTCTTCTTTATGAACAATAATGCTGATATTTGCTTGGCCGGGCCGAGGTTGGAAGGGCTTAATGGAGCGGGAGTTGCAGCTGGAGCCGAGTGCGCTGTCGAGGAGGCACAAAAGCGTACTTTCACGTCGACTTTCGACGGCATGCGCAAAATCGCGCGGAACGAAGGCTTCACTACACTTTGGAGGGGACTGTCACCGACACTCCTCATGACTATCCCGGCCAATATCATTTACTTTACAGGCTACGATTGGTTACGGTACAACAAGAAAAGCCCCATAAGTAGGGCTTCAAGGGATGATGTCAAGGCTGTGACGGCGGGTTCTACGGCGCGGATACTAGCTGTGGTTGCTGTCAGTCCTATCGAGCTCTTCAAGACCCGTCTACAGGCTTCCTCCGGTTCGACGGCAACAAGCCATCTCAAGGATACGTTTCATGGCCTTCGAGAGATGGTGGCGGAAAATGGCTATCGGTCGTTATGGCGAGGCATCACCCTTCATCTATGGCGCGACGTACCCTTTTCAGGACTCTACTGGCTTGGATACGAGACGATTCGGAACAAACTGACGGACTTGCGCGAAAATCATCGGGGTCGCTCACTATCGCGCGATCGCGACTCCCGTTCCAGAGAGAGGGCTAGATCACAGAGCCAGGAAAACCACACCGCTGTCTTGGTGGATAGTTTTACAGCAGGTGCCGCCTCGGGCGCCATTGCGTCTATGGCTACGATGCCTTTCGACGTTGGTAAGACGAGAACGCAGGTTTACCGAGATTCCGCCAAGAAGACGGCGGCATCGTCTTCACAATCCCTGGCACCCGAGGAGAGCAATATGGTACGGTTTTTGTGGCACATCTTCAGGACTGAGGGTGTGGCCGGGCTCTGGACAGGGTGGATTCCTAGGACTCTCAAGGTGGCCCCGGCATGTGCGATCATGATTAGTAGCTATGAAGTGGGCAAGAGGGTGTTCCGGAGCGTCAACGAACGGCATGCCATAGCGCAGCAGATGGAGACCCGAGACCGTGATCCATGACGAATAATCGAGACTAAGAAGGACAAAAGGGGGGACAACTCACATCTTCACTCGACTCCTTTATTTCTTGTCACCTTTTTGTATGCATCCGGCTGGTGTTGGTTCTGGCGTTGTTTTGTTTCATGATACCTTAAAAATAGCGGCCGCGGCGGCATTTTCCACGATAGACTGGGGAACCACATGCATTTGGACCGGCTAGGGGAACAATCGCAGTATGGATTCTGGATTGTACCGACGCAACGACACCCTAGATGGTCACATTATAGAATGGTCTTGGAGCGAAAGACAAAAAGTTCATAAGAAGATGGCGGCGGTGGTGACGTTTTCGTCTCGTGTAAGAAGACGATTGACTGTACGATTAATTCTGTATTGCTTAATGAAGAAGATGTTGGTGATGATTTAAGTGTCAGATTTTTGTTTAACTGTTGGCTTGACTATTCTTCCACTTATATATATATATATAT